>CM027119.1:48408212-48527699 GCA_015476505.1 Urochloa ruziziensis
AAGTGCATATCTCTTTAAACAAGATTAACCTATCACTAAGAAAGAAATAACAACAGATTCAAACTTTACTTAATTCATCAAAACTGTTTAGAAAACATTTTATTAGCAAAACTATAAATATAAAACCATTTACACACACATATAAGGGGTTATTTAGCAACTAATTAAACAAATAAACCTACACAGGTTATCTAACAGCACAAAAACTTCTCTGAGAAGATTTTAACTCAAGATTACCACTGAAAATTTTTCAACACTATATTTTAACAGAAACTATTTATTTTGAAAAAGACAAAAAGGCTATAAATCTACCAAAACAACAAACAGCAACACTATTAAGCACAAAAATGCAAAACTTCACAGAAACACTATCTACACACTAACACAGATTTACCAAGATTTATTGAGCTCAAAAAACATACTCACAACTATTTTTAACAGCACAAACAAGCTAATCATGGAGAAAAAGCTTAACTTAAACTACACAGATAGCATGCAATCCAAAAATTTACTGTGCTCACAAAAACACATCCTATAGCTACTGTGATTTTCTCAAAATTTTTGGACATGCAGAACTATTTATTTTGACAGAAAGCTAATAAACTAACTAAAACTTCTACACAGAAAACTGCATATAAACAACATGATTTTATATTTTTCTGCTGTAGCCAAAGATGCAACAAGTACAACAAAATTGGTTTCACAATTTTCTCACACCCCTATGATTTTCTATGCATTAAACAAGAAATACATGCATGTTGAAATGAAAAACAAAGAAAATCCGAAAACACTTTTACACTTAGGCCCCTGGATCTAAAAGATCTATTACCAACCAGTCCTTTCTTCACAGATAAGCCCTTAGATTTTCTAGAAAACCCCCCAGAACTTTTCCACCTTCTCACTTAAACCCAACATTCTTTCACATAACCCCCTGGAAAAACTTGATCTTCTAATCGAACACCCCTGGCCAAACTCAGCCGTGCACAGCGCGCCGCCGCGCGGTTGACCGGCCGGGCTCGCCGGAGAAGAAGGCCGGAGACCCGCCGGAGATGACCCACGGCCTCAGGACTCCAAGCCGCACCACCTAGGCATGAAAAACCCAAGGATTAGCAAAGGATTGGCATGTGTCCACGGCCGGCGGCGGTTCACCGAGAAGATGGCCGGCGCTAGAGCTCACCGACGCCTCGGAGTTCACGATGAGAGGGTGCACGGCTTCAGGGAGTCATGGAGTAACCATTTGAGCGGTTGGGAGAGGCGGGGAAGGATGGGAAGACTAGGCTCCACGGCGAGGTAGGGTGGCGGCAATGGCGGCCGGAATTCGAGTCGGCAAGGGCACTGGAAGCGGAGAAAGGTGGAGCTGAGTGGTTGAGGACGACGAGGACGACGAGGAGAGTTTACTGGAGCGGTGAATTGGACCAAGACGGCTTAACCGCGGTGAATCCGCGTGTCCACCACTGGCGGCGTACAGAGCTCACCGCTCACCGCCAAATTTTGTGTCGCCGGCCGTGCTCGACACCGAGGCAAAACGCATGACTTGGAGCGCGACTGGCAATGCGAGGCGACGGCGCGTGGCAAAGGGCAGTAGAGCATGGCGCGTGGCACCGACGGCGCCAGCGCAGAGCTAGAGCGCGAGCTCGCTCTGTCTGAAGTCTGAATCGATCGATTCGATTTAGAAACAACAGTAACCGCCAGATGTACTCCAAAGATTTGATTCAAACTCGAAATTTCATGCATAAACTTTCCAAAACTCCAATACAAAAGTTGTAGATGGTACCAAGGGAAACAACTTTTGTTAAAGTCACCAGGTTCAAAAAGATTTGGTTTGAGAGATAAATTCGATCAAACTTCGGCCAAAAATTTGAACTCAGAAAATTTTCTAAGTCCCAGAACAGAATTGAATTTAGCTGACTTTGAGCATGAAAAAGAATTAGCTAGAGTTTGATATCCTGGAGTTGTTCATGATTTTTGAAAAGTTCAAACTACCAACTTTCAAACCATGAACTTGATTTGGTTTGGATAGATTGAAAAATAAAAGATATAGCTCTCTAAAGTTGGCTAAGAGCTGCTGTCAGAAATTGGACTTGGCCAAATTTCAGAAGTGCTGAATTCAGTGGTTTGACCACTATTTGACCAAGAGTTTGAGCAAACAAAAGATGTTTTTGTCCCAAACCAAAACTTCTAGCTGAGAGTAGATAGTTCACTAATGAATTTTCAAATTGGCCAAAAGCCACTTGTTTAAACATTTTTAATTTTAAACAAGCCCCCAAAAGGGTTAAAAGGAAAAGGTTCTAACTTAACCAAATTTGAATTCAAAGGAGTTTAAAAACGAAATGTGACTTTTGGGAGTCCATTTAAACTTGATACTCAGTTCAAAAACATGATGAGCACCATGAATGTTGTACAATGAGTAGATGTGCATGATAAATTTTCCAAAAGTGACACGAGGTGTCACAGCCCCCCCCCCCCCCCCCCCCCCCTTAAAAGAATCTCGTCCCGAGATTCCGGTGTAAAGAGAGAGTGTAGAATACCTTAATGCAGCATCTAAAAACTCTGGATACTTGGATTTGAGATAAGATTCTTGTTCCCATGTTGCTTCTTTGTCGGAGTGATGAGTCCACTGAACTTTATAAAATTTAATGGACCGTCTTCAAGTAACTCTTTCAGAAATATCCAAAATCTTGAAAGGTTGTTCCTCATATGATAAGTCGGGTTCAAATTCAATTTCTTCATGAGCAATTCCTTCAATAGGAACCCTAAGACATTTCTTGAGTTGAGATACATGAAAGACATTATGAACAGCTGCAAGCTGGGACGGCAGTTGTATCTCATAAGCAACTGGACCACATTGGCTAATGATTTCAAAAGGTCCAATAAAACGAGGAGCTAATTTTCCCTTGACTCCAAATCTCTGAACACCTTTAGTTGGTGATACGCGAAGATAAACATAATCCCCAACCTTGAAAACTAAAGGTCTTCTTCTTCTATCAGAATAGCTCTTTTGCCGCGATTGCGCGGTCTTAAGATTTTGCTGAATAATTTTGACTTTCTCCTCGGCCTCCTTAACCAAATCTGGACCGAAGATTTTTCTCTCGCCAGTTCCCGACCAATTTAACGGGGTTCGACATCTTTGACCATAAAGAGCTTCAAATGGTGCCATTTTCAAACTGGATTGGTAGCTGTTATTGTAGGAAAACTCAGCTAAAGATAAGCTTTTATCCCATCTCTTGTCATAATGGATGACACAAGCTCTTAGCATATCCTCCAAAATTTGATTCACTCTTTCAGTTTGCCCATCGGTCTGAGGATGATAAGTTGAACTTCGAATGAGTTTAGTGCCTAACAGCTCATGCAATTGTTTCCAAAAGCGAGCTATAAACGGTGAACCTCTATCTGAAATGATAGTCTTTGGAACCCCATGCAAACGCACAATTTGATCTAAATAGATCTCAGCATATTGAGTTGCTGAAAAAGCATTGTTGACAGGAATGAAATGGGCTGACTTGGTCAGTCTATCAACAATAACCCAGATAGAGTCATGTTTCTGAGGAGTCAATGGCAAACCCACAATAAAATCCATACTTATATCCTCCCATTTCCACCGGTTTTCAAATGACTAGCTTTCACCCTTTGGCAGGTATCACACTCTGCTACATATTTAGCAATCTCTCTTTTCATTCGAGTCCACCAAAAATTTTCTTTCAAATCTTGATACATTTTGCTGCTCCCTGGATGAATAGAGAATTTAGAAAGATGTGCCTCATCAAGAATTTTCTTCCTAAGCTCATGAGCCTTAGGAACTACTAGCCGATTATTAAACCTTAGAACTCCTTCATTGTCTTGACAGAAACATTTATACTTTCCATCATTCTCAGCTAACTTTTGCTTAATGATCTGTACTCCTTTAGATTTAGACTGAGCCGCGACAATCTGATCTTGCAAAGTAGGTTGAATCAAAAGATGATTCAAAGTACCCTGTGGAATAATTTCCAAATTCAGTTTGTCCAACTCTTTCGCAAGAGTGGTATTTTGGGGTCTCAAAGTTATGAACTGACAATTACCCCTGCGGCTGAGTGCATCTGCCACTACATTTGCCTTGCCTGGATGATAATGAACTTCAATTTCATAATCCTTAATCAATTCCAACCATCTTCTTTGCCTCATATTGAGATCAGCTTGAGTAAAAATATACTTGAAACTCTTGTGATCTGTGTAGATATTGCAAGGAGTACCCATAAGATGGTGCCTCCAAATTTTTAAGGCATGCACCACTGCAGCAAGTTCAAGATCATGTGTCGGATAATTCTTCTCATGAGGTCGAAGAGCTCGAGAAGCATAAGCAATAACTCGATTATCCTGCATAAGAACACAACCAAGTCCTATGCCCGATGCATCACAATAAACATCAAAAGCCTTGGAAGTGTCAGGTTGAGCAAGAACTGGGGCAGATGTCAGGAGTCTTTTCAAAGTATGGAATGCCTCATCACACTTGTCACTCCATTTAAATTTCTCCCCCTTCTTCAGAAGTTCCGTGATAGGTTTGGCAATCTTGGAAAAATCTGGAATAAAACGACGGTAATACCCCGCCATTCCAAGAAAACTTCTAATTTGATGCACAGACTTCGGAGATTCCCAATCTAAAACTTTCTGCACATTTACCGGGTCAACGGCAATACCATCACCGGATACGGTGTGACCCAAAAATTTTACACTCTTCAACCAAAACTCACATTTGCTAAACTTAGCATAGAGTTTATGATCCCGTAATCGCTGAAGAACAATTCTGAGGTGTTCAGCATGTTCTTCCTCATCCTTGGAATAAATAAGAATGTCATCAATAAATACCACGACAAACTTGTCCAGCTCTGGCATAAAGACTGAATTCATGAGATACATAAAATAGGCAGGAGCATTGGTGAGTCCAAAAGACATGACTAAGTACTCATATAAGCCATATCGGGTGGAAAAAGCTGTCTTGGGAATATCACAAGGTCGAATCTTGATCTGATGATAACCCGACCGAAGGTCAATTTTTGAGAATACTTTTGCTCCCGCCAATTGATCAAAGAGAAGATCGATACGTGGAAGAGGGTATTTATTCTTGATGGTAACTGCATTAAGGGGTCGGTAGTCCACGCACAATCTCAAAGTGTGATCCTTCTTTTTCACAAAGAGTGCAGGACAACCCCAGGGAGATGAACTTGGCCTGATATAGCCCTTGTCAAGAAGTTCTTGTAGCTGGATCTTTAGCTCCGCTAATTCATTGGGCGGCATACGGTACGACCTTTTTGAAATGGGTGCGGTACCGGGCTGCAACTCAATTACAAATTCAATATCCCGGTCGGGTGGCAACCCCGGAAGATCATCAGGAAAAACATCTGGAAATTCATTTACGACTGGAATATCTTCTAGCTCAACTTGGATCATAGCAAAAGTGCAATTATCTGGAGAAGGTGTAGATGGCAAATAAAGTGTGGAAACACCATGACTAGGGGAATTTATTTCAACACCCCGGGCTGATAAATCTAAAACAACTCCGTGCTTTTGCATCCAGTTCATACCCAAAATAATATCTATCCCCTGATTATCCAGACAGATAAGCTCAGTGTCAAACACTTTACTTCCAATCTGGAGAGGAATTGGTTTAGTCACCCGGTTGGTAGATATCTTCCCACCAGGACTGGATATCATATAGTTACAATTTAACTGTGCCACTTGTAATCCACATTTTTCTATGCATGCCATACTGATGAAACTATGTGATGCTCCAGAATCAAATAAAACAACAACAGGTTTATTTCGAACTTGAAACGTACCCGCCATAACTGGAGTTCCCTCTGGAATAGCATCAATAGTAGTGAAATTCACACGGCCTTGCTTAACCACCATTTGCTTCTTGTTTTGACGATTATTGGGCTGCTGCCTGGGTACATTATTTCCACCTTTGGGTGGTGCTCTGCATTCCTTCGCAAAGTGTCCCGGCTTCCCACAGTTATAACTTGGAAAATTATGGGTACGCCCCTGCTGTTGAGGAGGAGGCGCACGCGATCCTTGTCCTTGGGACTGTCCCTGAGCTTGATTAGGACGAAGAACCCAGTAACCTTGTTGCCCTTGCCTGTGCTGAGTATTCTGAGGAGCGTCTTTTGTTCCACACGGAATCTCTGTCCGGAAGCACTAGACGAAGCAGCTGGGGCTTTCCTCTTTTTGTCTGCCTGATGAGCCAAATTACTATCTTCTTGAGTGATGGCCATATTCACTAATTCATTAAAGCTAGCAGGCTTGACCAGAACCAAACTTTTCTTCAATTTAGTATTAAGCCCAAGACGAAAACGGTCTTGCTTTTTAGCATCCGTATCCACATGATGTCCAGCATACTGCGATAAATGATTAAATGCCTGTGAATACTGCACCACGCCCTGATTACCCTGAGTAAGTGCCAAGAATTCATTAAGCTTCCTCTCTAAGAGACCGTCAGGGATATGGTGGGAGCGAAAAGCAGCCTTGAACTCAGTCCAAGTGACAATATGATCTGCAGGAAGTGTAGCCCGATAATTATCCCACCACATGCGGGCATCCTCCCTAAGCTGTTGAGCTGCAAATCTAGCTTTGTTGGCTTCTGAACATGGATATATCAATAAAGCAAATTTTGACTCAATGATATTGAGCCAGACATCAGCATCCAGTGGTTCCTTCGCCTTGAAAAATTGCGGCGGTTGCGTGCCGAAGAAATCTGGATATGAGGCTTCACGGGGCATCTCATGTTGTGGCTCATGGCGGGGTTGATTCTGCTGCAACTGAACAATCACCCGCATAAGCTCAGTATGCTGAGCCATCTGATGTGCCATGAACTCCCGAAGATCCGGAGGTCCGGGCAGATTTCCATCATTCCCACCCCCAACATGATCCGGAGTGTCAGGCATTCTGCATAAGCCACCAAACGCAGATTAGTCATACAACTTTGCAATAATTCCTCAGTGAGCGATGATGAATAAAATCAATACTCAGAAATGAAAATATTATAGCATAGTGCATGACATAAAAATCCAATATAACGTTAGTCCTCGGGAGTTAGATCCAATCGTTCTTTGAACGCAATTCTACCATTTTTCCACGTTTCAGCTTGTGGACAGATCGTACGGGTTTAGCGTAAAATTCGTATCTCGCAAACTTCTAAACTAAAAATGCTCAAATTTTTCCAGTAGATGCAGAATTTGATAGTCCGCAACTTTCGTATTCAACTCCCGAACTGAATCTCACGTTAACAGGGGTCAAAAATTCGTCCTTTGCCTCTCTGCCAAATCTGTTTTTCAGCAGACAGAGTCGACTTGTGTCGGTTGTTTCTCCCAAACTACTGATCCAATGGACTTGAAATTTTACCAGCAGCTTCCTCATTGAATTTGCAACAACTTTGGTATTCATCAGTATGCCTAGAAAAATGGTTATCAAGGCGTAAAAATTCCAATACGAATCTGCTGCGAAAATTTCAGAGAAAACAAAGTGCTGCATAGAAAAAGAAATTGGGTTCCGCTTACATCCACACATCACAATTATTACAACCCCAGAGAAAAAGAGTTTAACTACAGAGTACTTCACCAAGCAACTTATTACAAACTGGAAAGTAAGATACAACACATGATAACGGGAATTTTTCCGAAGGTAAACATGAATCAATCGGATTCCTCGTTATCAGTGTAAAAGACACGCTCTTCCGGTTCTTCCTCTTCTTCTTCAGTTTCTTCTTCATCCCCTACTTCTTCTTCCCCATTCATCTCATCAAGCTCTTCTTCTGTATCTTCCTCCTCGCTAATCCACCCATATGCAGGACCAGGAATTTGGGGCTGTGGAACGGGGGCAACTGGCTCTTCCTGCTCCTGATCAGATGACGGTGGTTCCACAGGTGGTCCAGGTGAGTCATCCAAACCAGAATCACCTTGGTCAGGCAGCTCTCCTGGTGGATGATTAGCCTGGGGCCCTTCAGCCCAGACTCCCTCCTGCTCTTGCATAAGGTTATCATTCTCCACCTCTAAATCATACACACGCTCTTCCAAGCTTCCAATTACCGCCATATGTTGGTCAACTTGTCCCTGCATCGCTGCTCTTTCCTGGGCCTGTGAGTTAGCAACATTCAACATTGCGCCATAACTGAAAGCCATACTTTCAATCAGACGGTTAACATTGTCCATGTAGCGAGTCATACTCTGCACATCGGTAGCGTCTTCCTTTTTAATACTGGAGCTAGACTCACCCACTTCATTTGTAGAGGACATGAAAACACCTGCTGGAGCTCCGAAAGTTTTTATCTGATGCTTAAAACTCAGCTGCTGCAAAGCTCTCCATGCGGCAGTATCACAAGCCTCCTCATAATTTCCCCCAGTAACAACGATACGAATATCTTCACCCCCTCCTAGCTGTAAACTGGGAATCACCAACGAGACCTCACAACGATTTATTCCGGTTTCATTGATGTATCTTCCAACGTACTGAGGAGCGACCACGTATCCCAAGGTCTGCATGGTCTCCCACAGTTGAGAAGGAAAACCCTCTCGGTACAAACCGTTGGAGAAAAGACGACCATCAATGTCTGTGGTGATGTGGGGGTTGTTATTTAGGAAACTCATCTGAAATGAAAAACAAATGAAGCTTAGCATTTGATTTGGAAAAGATCTTGCTGAATTTAGAATTGGACAGATTCTTGGCAAGCAAGGAAAAATTTATAACTCTCAACTGGTGTATGCAAAAATGCTCAAACTCTGCCAGAAACTCTGTTAGATATTTCCCTACAACTTTCTTATGAAGTGGAAGACCTGATTCCGATGTTAAGAGGGAGTAAAAATTCAAAGACTCAATGCTGTCCTCCAGATAAATTCCAGGAAAACAGGGGCTTACTAACACAGGCATAACTCGAGCTATACTGAAGATAAAAATGTGAAATTTTTACAGCAGCAAGCTAACCAAATTCTGAGCAACTTTCCTTTCACTCTTCCCTGCAGAAAACATCATTTACTAGCCGAGAAAATTTCGACCAGCAGCAGACGTCCAAAAACCCCAACTAGATCAACCTTAGGTGCAATGCAAAGTGGATGGTGGTGTAGATCCCAGGGCACCCTAACAAAATTTTAAAGATTTTTGACAGATTTCAGAACTCATGATGCATGCTCGTCTTAACCGCCCTCACAAAAGAAAATAATTGCCAAGTATTCTTGGTCTTACGTGGTTAGGATCGGTGGCAACCATACGGCTCTCTTTATAATAACTAATCGTAGTGTACACGTCTTAACTTACGTAACGCATGTTAGTGTACCTGCAGAAAACACAAATCCATATAATGAACCTTTCATGCCAGCACTCATGAAAGCGTCCCCATACATTACCGTTCTCTATAGTAACGGTATCCATACATCCCGTGTCGTATGGACAACACATAGAGGCAACTTTACACCCAATATAATCCACAACAGTGCATGGGTATATTGGCTGCAGCTCAAGGAGGCCACCGCTTGAGCACGGCGTTCGGATTTCACCGTACCGACCGAGGTGTCAAGGTGTCCCCATTGACCGGAGATCCTCACCCTCTGTCGATGCAAAAATAAAGGTTGATTGTGCAATAAAGTAAGTTTTGACAGAAAGTAATGTGCTGGGAGTTAGCTGCAAAGGTTAGATAGCCACCTGATTCACATACCCATAATCCCCTAGGGCTTAC
Organism: Urochloa ruziziensis; assembly: GCA_015476505.1. Lineage (NCBI taxonomy): Eukaryota > Viridiplantae > Streptophyta > Magnoliopsida > Poales > Poaceae > Urochloa > Urochloa ruziziensis. Next base: position 48,417,910 of record CM027119.1, read on the forward strand.
GTTCTAAAAAAATTCCTTAACGTGACCAACGTATTTTCGCAAACCAGATTAACTTTTATTTCCGAAAACACATTTTTAAGACAAGTTAAATCATCCGCCAAGTATTTTCGGCTCTGGTACCAGCTGTGGCAGAACCACCCCAATTATGTCAGCTCCCTTAGCTAATGCAAGCAGTACAGCACACTCGCACTTCAACTGACATAACCGTGTTGTTGCTGTCGGGTAACTCCCGATTACACCACTGATCACATTGTCGAAACCAATACGAGGCATGTCTCACTCCACAATGAGCACAGATGATTAACGAGTCACAAATTTTACAACACAGTACACGTGGATTTAATTTACAAAACAGGACATTATAAAAGTTATTACAACACAGAGTTTTAAAAGCGCAGCGAAAGTTTAAAACAGTACGAGTCTACGACGATAAAAACATGATAATGCACAAGTAGCCCAGCTGGCATTATCAATCCCTCGGCTCCCCACCCTGCGAAGCCGGAACAAACTGCAACTGGAAACCTTCAGGGACACCAAACGGGAAAGCTTCAGCTGCCTGCTCTGCTAGGCTAGACTCAGACTCTGAAAAAGGGTTAACACAAGCTGGTTGAGTAATTTAATACTCAGCAAGACTTAACCGACTGAAGAAAACTAAGACCCCTAGTATGCAAGGCTTTTGGCTGGGTTTTTGTTTTGCCAAAAAGAGCAACTAAAATAGATCCTTACTTTCAAGTTTTAGTAATCAAATTTTAGTTGAGCTATTTGATCTAGATTAGCATTTATAAAAACTTTTACAAATGAGAGCAAGAACTTGATTAATTAACTCATACAACATATGATCATCAACAATATTCAAGTTCTTAACTAGCGATGCTGCCCAGTGATCAAGAGCTCAATACCGTGAGTACGGCGAATCGATTCGGTTTTATCCCTTGCAAGGTTAACCTACCCACACGGCACAAACGAGCCCCGTCGAGCTGCTCATGCCAGCCGTTCCTTCAGCCAACACTAAATACTTGACCTACCCTGCTACCCTCAAGTACCAGTCCCCACCGATACCAACGACGGGTCAGCCATGAGTTACTCTAACCGGTACATGAATAAGCAATCAGGCGTAGTTCAACATACCAGTGCGAGCTAAAGTACATAAGTTACCAGTTTCAACTACCTCTTACTCCCAGCATGTGAGGTAGTACAATTCAATCTTGATCCCAGAGCTAACAACGAACGGGCCTTAACTGGCACAGGCGGAGCTACAACATTCCATTCTTTTCCCTACCAACATTCTCCGCCCGGCCTAACTTTCTTTTCCAGTCTAGATGACAGGTTAACAAAACTCTGAAAGAACTCACTTAGCATCTCGCGAGTAACCGGCAATTACTCGACTTCTACCGTTTAACCAGCCTAGCAATTCTATCGACCTACACATACTAGAAAACTCGGGATTTTCCTATGGATCATGCAACTAGGTTTTCAGTCAACTCCTATGAAAACTTAAATGCATAAGGTAAATACTTTGTAAAGTAAATAAATTAAAGTGTGGCTGTGTTAAAAAGGTTATATGCACTCCGGTGCTTGCCTTCGCTGGCCTTGGGCCCTTCCGAGTCTTGGCTCGGGTCTTGTTCTGCCTCAACTACAACGACCTCGGGCTCTGGCTGCTCAGCCTCTGACTCAGGCACCAAGTTGTACACCCCGTCAGCTAGCACGTTCTCTACATGAAAATGCACATGTGTGAGTTTGGAATAACAGTGAGAAAAGATACAAAATCTTACATGCAGCAATTCAATTATACAGCTTAAGAACAAAACAAGATATGCACATGAAATCACATGAAATGTTGCAAAAACCATTTTTAACATTTTAGAGTAAGTGCATATCTCTTTAAACAAGATTAACCTATCACTAAGAAAGAAATAACAACAGATTCAAACTTTACTTAATTCATCAAAACTGTTTAGAAAACATTTTATTAGCAAAACTATAAATATAAAACCATTTACACACACATATAAGGGGTTATTTAGCAACTAATTAAACAAATAAACCTACACAGGTTATCTAACAGCACAAAAACTTCTCTGAGAAGATTTTAACTCAAGATTACCACTGAAAATTTTTCAACACTATATTTTAACAGAAACTATTTATTTTGAAAAAGACAAAAAGGCTATAAATCTACCAAAACAACAAACAGCAACACTATTAAGCACAAAAATGCAAAACTTCACAGAAACACTATCTACACACTAACACAGATTTACCAAGATTTATTGAGCTCAAAAAACATACTCACAACTATTTTTAACAGCACAAACAAGCTAATCATGGAGAAAAAGCTTAACTTAAACTACACAGATAGCATGCAACCCAAAAATTTACTGTGCTCACAAAAACACATCCTATAGCTACTGTGATTTTCTCAAAATTTTTGGACATGCAGAACTATTTATTTTGACAGAAAGCTAATAAACTAACTAAAACTTCTACACAGAAAACTGCATATAAACAACATGATTTTATATTTTTCTGCTGTAGCCAAAGATGCAACAAGTACAACAAAATTGGTTTCACAATTTTCTCACACCCCTATGATTTTCTATGCATTAAACAAGAAATACATGCATGTTGAAATGAAAAACAAAAGAAAATCCGAAAACACTTTTACACTTAGGCCCCTGGATCTAAAAGATCTATTACCAACCAGTCCTTTCTTCACAGATAAGCCCTTAGATTTTCTAGAAAACCCCCCAGAACTTTTCCACCTTCTCACTTAAACCCAACATTCTTTCACATAACCCCCTGGAAAAACTTGATCTTCTAATCGAACACCCCTGGCCAAACTCAGCCGTGCACAGCGCGCCGCCGCGCGGTTGACCGGCCGGGCTCGCCGGAGAAGAAGGCCGGAGACCCGCCGGAGATGACCCACGGCCTCAGGACTCCAAGCCGCACCACCTAGGCATGAAAAACCCAAGGTTTAGCAAAGGATTGGCATGTGTCCACGGCCGGCGGCGGTTCACCGAGAAGATGGCCAGCGCTAGAGCTCACCGACGCCTCGGAGTTCACGATGAGAGGGCGCACGGCTTCAGGGAGTCATGGAGTAACCATTTGAGCGGTTGGGAGAGGCGGGGAAGGATGGGAAGACTAGGCTCCACGGCGAGGTGGGGTGGCGGCAATGGCGGCCGGAATTCGAGTCGGCAAGGGCACTGGAAGCGGAGAAAGGTGGAGCTGAGTGGTTGAGGACGACGAGGACGACGAGGAGAGTTTACTGGAGCGGTGAATTGGACCAAGACGGCTTAACCGCGGTGAATCCGCGTGTCCACCACTGGCGGCGTACAGAGCTCACCGCTCACCGCCAAATTTTGTGTCGCCGGCCGTGCTCGACACCGAGGCAAAACGCATGACTTGGAGCGCGACTGGCAGTGCGAGGCGACGGCGCGTGGCAAAGGGCAGTAGAGCATGGCGCGTGGCACCGACGGCGCCAGCGCAGAGCTAGAGCGCGAGCTCGCTCTGTCTGAAGTCTGAATCGATCGATTCGATTTAGAAACAACAGTAACCGCCAGATGTACTCCAAAGATTTGATTCAAACTCGAAATTTCATGCATAAACTTTCCAAAACTCCAATACAAAAGTTGTAGATGGTACCAAGGGAAACAACTTTTGTTAAAGTCACCAGGTTCAAAAAGATTTGGTTTGAGAGATAAATTCGATCAAACTTCGGCCAAAAACTTGAACTCAGAAAATTTTCTAAGTCCCAGAACAGAATTGAATTTAGCTGACTTTGAGCATGAAAAAGAATTAGCTAGAGTTTGATATCCTGGAGTTGTTCATGATTTTTGAAAAGTTCAAACTACCAACTTTCAAACCATGAACTTGATTTGGTTTGGATAGATTGAAAAATAAAAGATATAGCTCTCTAAAGTTGGCTAAGAGCTGCTGTCAGAAATTGGACTTGGCCAAATTTCAGAAGTGCTGAATTCAGTGGTTTGACCACTATTTGACCAAGAGTTTGAGCAAACAAAAGATGTTTTTGTCCCAAACCAAAACTTCTAGCTGAGAGTAGATAGTTCACTAATGAATTTTCAAATTGGCCAAAAGCCACTTGTTTAAACATTTTTAATTTTAAACAAGCCCCCAAAAGGGTTAAAAGGAAAAGGTTCTAACTTAACCAAATTTGAATTCAAAGGAGTTTAAAAACGAAATGTGACTTTTGGGAGTCCATTTAAACTTGATACTCAGTTCAAAAACATGATGAGCACCATGAATGTTGTACAATGAGTAGATGTGCATGATAAATTTTCCAAAAGTGACACGAGGTGTCACATATTTTAAAGGGGTTAAGGGTCACTTTGAAAGAGTTAAAGGGCGCCAGGGGGTTTTCTGGAAAGATCATATGGTGGGAGGGTTCTTTTGGGATTTGTAAAGAACGGAGGGGGTTATGGGCAAAAATGCCCTTCTTCTTCTCTGTTTCAATTGAAACAGAGGGGGGGGGGGCGACGTGAGGCGGCCGGCGGCGGCGCTCGCCGGCGCTGCGGGGCGCGGCGGCGGCCGAGAAGCGGCGAGGGAGGGAGAGGGAGGCGAGTGGGATCGATTCCACCCCTCACCTCGAACTGTGGTGGCGTGTGGGGCAGATCACGGCGGCGGCGGCGGGCAGGAAAGGGGGCGGCGGCCGGCGGTGCGATTGGGGGCGGCGGCGGCTCGAATTGGAGCGGGGAGAGGCTCAGGAGTTGGTGGAGAGGGCGCTGGCGCTGGTGGGCATGCCAGGGCGAGCTCGGTCGGCTTTTATAGGCGACGGTGCAGAGAGCTTGGCCGGGCGGCCATTGGGGGGGGGCGGCGGGGTTCGCGGCGGCGGTGTGGCCGCGACGGGACAGCACGGCGGCGTCGCGTTGCGGCCGTACGCGTGCGGCGCGGCACAGGGCGGCGCTGTGGCGGGGCCGAGGCGGTGGGCGGCACGGCAGCGGTGGGGGCGGCGGTCTGGCCGGCGCGGCAGTGCCGGCGCTGTGCCGTGCGGCGCGGCGGCGCAGCGAGGGAGGTGGGGGCGCGGCGCACTGGCGAGGAGCAGTGGCGGTGGGGCTTGGCGCTGTGGCGCCAGTGGAGGTGGGGCACGGCGGTGGCAGGGAGGGTGGCGCGTCGGGCGGCCGCAGGAAGAAGGAGGGAGAGGAAGAAGGAAGAAGGAGAAGAAGAAAAAGAAAGAAGGAAAAGAAAAAGAAAGGGAAGAAAAGAAAAGAGAGGAAAAAGAAAAGAGAAAAGAGAAGAGAAAAGGAAAAGGAAAAAGGGAGAAGGAAAAGGGGAAGATTTTTACGGTGCTGTTCACGGGATCGATCGAGCACACTCGCACGGAAATCGAAAAGATGTGGCCGGGCTTCACGGGATTATGCCGGGACGGCGGATTTGATAGGAAAAACTTCCGAGCTCTGAACGGAAAAGATTTGAAATAAATTTTTGACGAGCGATTTGTTTTGGTAAATTTTTCCGGATGTTACATTTTGGCTGCTACAGAAATTTGCCAGGTGATCTAACCAATCAGATCAATATTGAGCAGCTTAAGCAACTTGATTCATCCTTAAGTCTTATTAGGTTCATGCTACTGTGTTGCTATGGGCGGCAAAAGATTTATAGTGCAATAATAAAGCATACAAATTACGAGAAATTACAACATAAATAAGCTATCTTTGTATTCTTCAAAATTTATGATGAAAATGGAAGGCTAAGTATATTAGATTAAGGGCTTATATGGAGTGTAAATGGATGTACGAGAGCCTGATAGGCTTAGGTAGGTTGTAGAATTTTTGGGAATGTTCCTAGGATTTTTTTTTGGTTATGGAATGAATAGTGTGTAATTTCTTGTCCACCAGAAATATTTTTCTAATAATGAGGGGTGTAAGTATATAAACAAGACTTATGTTTTACTTTTTTAAAAACATGTATAGGTTTTTGTGGTGTTTTACTATTTGTGGGTAATTTGAGGAATTTTTTGGCAAAGAAAATACTCATAGTAACGTTTGGTGTGGAAAGATCTAAGTTTGCTTAGCTTAGCATGTTCTAGCTGTGCTATGCAAAGGGCTGATTTTTCATGGATATGATGTAGACTCGGCCCACAGGTTCGTGTAAACCATGTTCGCTAGCGCCACACATTTGTGGTCTCGTTGGACTGGGTCTAGGTACACATGGATGGTTGGGGCTAGGAGTTTGACAAATGGGCCCATATATTAGGATTAAGAAGAGAGGGGAGTGGGCAACAAGGCTAATGCAGGGTTTGACAGAAATGAGGATGGGGGTTTGGCTGGGTGGGACGGGTATAGTGCCATTGGGCCTGAGTCGGTACTATAATTGTCCTACTTGGTTATTACAACCTATCATCCATGGAAGATGAATTGAACACTAATGGGTGTATCAGCCATGATCCTGCACCCATACTTGGGCAGTGGGCACGTATCGTAAGAGAGATAAATTTTAAAGTTTGGTTTGTTCGATCAACTTATTATCTATTATATACTGAGTTTTTCATTTATGTTTCAAAGGGGGCCATTGGTAAGAGTAGGTGAAAGGAATAAGATTTTCCATCACACAACCTATGTGATTCAAGGAGGTTCAGATCCCAATGGAAGGGTCCTTGGTGTGTTAGGTTCCAGTAAGGGGGTGTTTGGTTCGGCAGTTTTCAGCCGTTATCCGATTACAGCGCAACCTGATCACGTTAAAGTTGTTCAGTTCACTCCCACAGTAATCAGATCCCTGTAACCCGGTCCCGTGCCTTTACAAATTTGGCATTAACTGATACCCCTCGTCAACGGGTGTAATCGAATCCCACAAAAAACGACTCATCTTCTTCCTCGCCTCCGCCGCGTTGCCCGGTGACGCCTCCGCCGCGTTGCCTGGCAACACAGATGCCGCCGCCGTAGGCTGGGCAAGACAGCGATGATGTGGGAGGCGCTGCACCGGCGGAGCTGCACTAGCGGGCGGTGCACACCGATGTACCGCGTGAAGGTCTGCCTATCCCGCCTCCTGATAGGGTGTCGTGCGAGGCTGCGGTGGCGATGGAACCAGAAAGGAGTCGCTAATGTGGTAGCTTGGCACGGTAAGCAATTATAGAGCTCATCCCCGCTTCAACCAAACAAAATGAGGGACCGTCTCCTCTGTAACCATTCCCGCTGCAATCCGTTATCGTTTACGTTTGCGATACAATTTTTGAACCAAACGCCACCTAAGTTACAAGCGCACACAACTATACATGCAAACATTGTACAAATATGGCTTAGAGGAACATTAAGAAAACTATACATGCAAAGACAATAAGGTACACATTCCGAAGATGGCTTAGAAGATACGCATTCTGAAGTCGGGCTGCAGGCGAGTTCGACATCAGGTAAGGTCATGTGACTTTGAATCGAGCATCGCTTAGCTTCAGGTGACGAGCTGACAAGCACAACATCAGCTATTTATGGTATGACGGGCTTGGCTGTGGACATCGCGACTTCTCGACTCCAGTACAGGCAACGCTAATACGCTACTATGTTAGTTCAGGGTGGATCTTAAAGCTAAATGCCTGCACGATCGAGCGAGTCCAAATAAACATTTCTTATTTCTATTTCGAAATAGTCCAAAATACTTTTTTTTAATATAGCTAAAGTCCGCAAAACCCCATAAACTATGTTATTTGGTTCAAGTGACTTCTAACACAATTTGTTCTCTTTCTCCTCCATGCACAAGTGGAGTCTTGAGTTAATTTTTTATGTGATGATAGCAGACATCACAATACATGTTAAAAATATATCGTGAATTTATTATTTTAGTAGGTTAGAATATTGAATAATAAATTAATCTTTGATATACAAAAATTATATGCAAAATAAGGTTTTTATATCCACTGCCACTTTCAAAATTTTAAATTAAAACTGTACTTGTGTATGGAAGGAAAAAACAAATTGCATTAGTGTTAGATTGAACTAAATGACTTAATTTAAGGTAAACTGAACCAAGAAATAGTTAAGGAGAGTATTTTGAACTTTTTCCTTTCTATTTTACATATGAGCTCATGCATTGCCAATTCATGTGCAAGCAGCAGGCATCATAACAAAGAAAGTTTTGTGATGCATTCTATTTATGCAACTACATGCAACAATCTTTTGCTGTTTCTAGTGCTGGCGTGGCATATGTGCCGTGGGATGTGATGCTGTGTGCTCCAACAAACTTATGTGATATGTTGTTGGATGAAAACTTGAGATGTCGTATTTGATTTTTTTTTAATGGAATGATGTATTTGAAACTTAGGTTTTGTTTTATTTGTTGTGTTCATTAAATTACTATGTTGTTTATATGGGCTTTACCGCTTCTGGTTTGGAATAGTAAATCTGAAAAAGGGATGCAAAATTGTTGAACTTTTTGGGCCAGATTTCCTATGGTACATATAAAAATTGTTAAATTTAGTGTGCAACTAGGCTAGACAAAAAATAACTATTGGGCCTATTAGGCCCACTTCTCATATCAGCCCAATAAATGGGTTGCGAATTGCGATGTGAGGTCACTATACACGTTATCGTCCACGTCTGCAGCCATGTCATTAATTATGTCGACATCCATGCAGATTCGTCACATCACCTGTATATTCAATCAGTAACGAATTCTAATCCACGTGGCAACCAAATATTCAATCCGTGACAAATCCTAATCCATGTGGTAACTGTTGTGACATTTATTTTTGTCACAAACGCTGGCCTGGGCTGGGATGGGCTGCGTAGGCTAAATGCCAATCTATAACGGTTAAGAAACATCACGAATTGCAATTTAATATGTGACGCTCAATGCATGACGTTATTTGAAATCGTAACGGACACTCTACTGTGACGATTTTCAGCAATTTATGATAAAATTTATCATTAAATGGTTTCTTGTAGTGTCATAAGCTCCATATATTGATAAATGATAAGTTGCATTCTCTTCCTCCGTCGAAACTTACCGGATAGTGCATCGGCATTCATCAATTCGATGGAAAAGTTACAGCCGGCGAACTAAAAGCTTTTCCAAATCTAGAGTGGATTGTAGCGACGATCTTATAACAAGGCTCGTTTACCTATAAACTTCATTGGGTCTGGAATAAAAAATATGCAAAAAAAAAGTAGGTTGGGGCTTCCCCTGCCGACTTCGGTCAAAAAATAAGGCTCATTTACAACTGCGTCAAACTAGAATCCATGTCAATGTATACAATTTCTACCGAATATTTAAGGCGGAATAGCTAAATTCATCCCTCAACTATCATCGAATGCTCAATTTTTTTTGAACGGAACCGGCAGGGGAGACCCTTACCTTTTTTTATATATATGAAAGGGTAATATTTACATTTTACAAGGAGGCCCAAGACAGGAAAAACCTCAACTAATATAGACTACTCAACCAAGTATCGATTTTCAGCTTTAAATCTAGTTTAACCTTCAGGGAAACCAGTTTCAGTTCATGCTCAAAGAAAACTCTCCATTTGGCAAAGGATAGAGATTCCCCCTCAAAGATAATACTGTTTCGGTGACACCATATGGACCAAGCAGCAACAATCATCATCTCTCTGAAAATAATTGAACCAAACTGAGTCCTAGCATGATCCACCATTTCAAAAGAAGAGATGATTAATGTCCTCCTCTGCATTCTCTATGCAAAGCACACAACTATAACTTGGGAGTTGCATGTTTTTCCTTCTCAAGATGTTTCTCAACTATAACGAGCAGCGGCGGGTGGTCGCACGGCGACATGGAAGGCATGGACGGCGAGGAGGTCGGGTGGACCGACGACATGTGGGAGGAGATGGGCTCCATCACGCTTGGCGGCTTGTAGTGGCACTAGCTCGTCGGCGTCGTCAGGGACGGGCGGGCGGGAGGAGCTCGACCATCTCCATCGCCGCAGGGGTGCTGCAGGCGGAGGGCGACGGCGGGGATGCTGGGGCGGAGGGAAGCGGCCATCGAGCGCAGGGAGGCTGGGGTGGAGGGCGACGGCGGCGTAGGGACTCAGGGAGGGGGCTGCTGGTGCGCGGGTTGGAGCGAGGCTGCCGGCGAGCAGAGAGATGGGGATATGGGAGAGCTGGAGAGAATGAACAAAAGAGAGATGACCAAGGGGTAAAACGGGCAATTCACAATTCTAGCTCAGTGGGACGATGACAAGGCAAGACACATGGCACTCCACGCCCATGGACGAAATTGAGCCGGTTTCGAAAGTTTGAGGATGAAAACGGCCGTTTTCATAGTTGGAGGACGAAACCGAGCTTTCGATGATAGTTTCGATGATAGTTGAGGGACGAATTTGACTATTCCGCTAATACTTAACGTGGAAGCGTGGAACGAGGAGAGGAGAGTGCTTGCTTGCTTGCCCGCGGATAATAAAATAAAATACATTGCTCCTACGAGGATATGGCAAAGACCCCAAAATCCAGGGTTTCGCGAAAAACTAGTTTTGAAAATGAAAAAAGAATCATAAAAACTAGTTTTGAAAATGAAAAAAGAATCATATTTACCCCCGCCAACCATCACCTGAGTCTGGTTTTACCAAAACCAGCTGAGAATAAGAACCTGGTAAAGGTATCAAAATGGTGCCGTAAACAACTTGAGTGCACAGAAGGTAAAGAAAACACAGGAGTGTCGTAAACAAATTGTTACCTTCACCGAGCAAAATCACTTGAGCCAATGGATGATGCATGCAATTATGGACGGCACCTTTTTGTTTACGACACTCCTGTGTTTTCTTTACCTTCTGTGCACTCAAGTTGGAGTAATTTTGCTCGGTGACTTGAATTATAGGAATTAGGATCTCCTTGCAAGAGGCTGAGACGAGATCGCTGGTGAAATCCAAGAACGGGGCCATCTTGTTAGAAAATGATCAGGTATTTTCTTAGCCAACATGAGTTCAACTTTTTCCCTAAAAAACGTGAGTTCAACTCGTCGTCTGCCTAATATTCAGCAAAGATGCACAGGTTGAGTGGTTGCCTTTCCCTGCTTGCGATTATTGGCAGAGATTTCATCTTAGTGGGGCATGATTTTGCTGATCACGTCATCGAGTACAATCTCCCGATAATGTTAATTTGCAGTTGACAAGATGCATGTGCTCTACAACGGGGACGTCGAGGAGTCATAATTAAACAAGGGCGAAGTATACAAACATTCCAAATTCACCACTCATGCGCCGCAGAGATCATTGGCGTACCTTGTCCTTTTCCTTTAGCCTGTGTTTGGTGGGACGGGATGGGACGGGACGGGACGGTTCCAATTTTGGAGGCGTTTCGTTTGGAGACGAGTGAGACGAGGATGTCCCCGAAGAGGAATATTCCTCTCAGATGCGGGACGACCTCGTCCGGCCAAATCTCGCGGACGGCGGACGGGGTCGTCTCTCGTTCGCTCCGTCTTGCTCCGTCTCTTTCTCCGTGGTGAGCTGCAGAAGGGGCGCCAGAGATGGCCAGTGGGGGCGAGCTCGGCACGAACAAGATCCGCCCGCCCGCCATGGCCGGCCAGGGAGAGCTTGCCTACCATGGCCAGTCGGGGCGAGCGGACAAAGGAGACGCGCGAACAGGGGTGTTCCGTCGCCAGCCCACCGCTGCGGAGGCGGCAGGGCTTGAGGCGAGGCGAGGCGACGCAGAGGGGCGCGGCCGGTCCGCCGCGGGCTGAGCGACGGCGTGGGAGGCGGAGCGTGGGGGTGAGCCCGCGACGCCCGCCATGGCCGGCGGGGGAAGCTTCGTGCGCCCACCATGGTCGGGGCGAGCTCCCTGCCCCCTCTCTGGCCGGTGGATGGCCGCTTGAGCTCCTTTGCTGGTGGCCGCGGGAGCTCTGCCATGGCGGGCAGCACGAGCTCTCCCGCCGGCCAGCCTCAAGCAGTCGTTGCTCCCCATGGCGCTTGGTCACTGGAGAAGATAAGGCTTGAGGAAGATAAGGTTCGGGAATGAGATGAGAATGACAAGTGGGTCCCACGTAAATGACAAGTGGGTCCAACTAATAATTACAGCTAACGGTGTTAACTTTGTCATCCATCCCTCGTATTCGATCCCTTCAAACAAACACGAGACGGGATCATCCCATTCCACTTCAACCAAACACCAGACGGGACCATCCTATTTCCTATCCTACAAAACTGGGACGAAATCATCCCATCCCACCTTGGTCCTGTTTGTTTAGGATTCTTGCTGATTTTGAAGGCTCTATTTTGGAAGATCCAAAAATTGGATGACTTCAAAGAATCTAGAATTGAGAATCTATAGGATTGTAGATTCTCGATTCTGGATTCTTAGAGCCATCCGACTTTTAGATCTCCGAAAATCGAGTCTTCAAAATTAGTTAGAATCTTACACAAACAGGGCCCTTGTCTCCCAACCAAACACACGCTTATTTACCTAGTACATTAGGCGTGCCAAAATACAACTGATCTATAAAAAAAATCAAAAGAATCATTTCAGTTACATACTACAACAATGCTCACGCTATTAAAAGATATACTCGATGACGTGATCTTTGTATATACGAGCGTTACCATAGATGGGGAAGTCATTCGCAGCAAATAAACTGCTGCTGCTGAAGACTGACGGGAAAATGCTGACATAACCACTTTCCTACTAACATGTACACAAGTTAGGTCAATTGGTACCAAACTGCATTGGCTTGAATGGGTATCTGTATCTCCCTCTTCTCTAGTCCAGGCAGTTGCGTGGTCCAGTTTGTCGCATAACTGAATGGATGAACGTGTTTTACTCTCGCTTGCCAGGGGTAGCTGGGCTCATAGACATCTCAATTTCCTCAAGAGAGCGCCCTTTTGTTTCAACTATGAAATTATAGGCGAAAAGTGCAGTAAGCAAGGAGACCCCACCAAAACCTGCATAGACTGCTCCAACCCCAAACTTGTTCACAAGCTCCAGAAAATATAGTCCCACCAGAAAATTGCATATCTGAAAACAATATAATCCATAAGTTTAAGCTACAGGTCCAGACAAGAAAGTACCGTTTAAACAACAATTTCTATATAAGGTAAAAAATACTGATTGCATGCAAGCTACTGCGTAAGTAGTTTTTTTGAGGTGGCATATAGGGTTGGAAACTACATACCCAATGTACAGTGAAGCTGAAGCCCATAACTTTTGACCGTGTACGAGCACTGCTCAGCTCTGGTATAATGATACCTGTAACTGGCCCGGCACCAAGGGCAAAAGTGAAAATGTACCTGCAATTGCCAACATAAACCTGGTAACTAAAAGAATTCATAAATCCCAATCCATTATGTGCGAGAGAAATTTCTAATCAGCATTCTGATTGACATTCAATACAAACTAACAATGCAAAAGATCTATAACTATATGTAGTTAATTCTTTTATCACATCATGATGTAGAGAATATGCTAGGAAAAACTGTATATTATCCATAAGCAATTAAATGGCTTCTATACATTGATAATTCCGAGAGAGATAATTTCCCTAAATGTCAAGCAAGCCTTCTGGTAAATGGAAAACAGTAATAGAAGATCTTAAACAAAACTCTCCATATACAACACACTCTCTTCCGTAGCCTCCATCAAGAACAGAATGGCACTCAATATGCAAAATAATGTCTTTTATAAAGCTCCCTCAAGTTATTATACTAAAACAAGTGATCCCATATCATCTCTAGTTGATTTAACTATAAGAATTTGCTAGAGAAAATAGAAAGTGAAAGTACATACAAAAGAGTTCCAGTAATTGACAAGCTGTGGGCAACTCCTTCATCAAGGGGGAAGCTGATACCATATACTATAAGGAACATTGCGAATGCCTGCAGAAAGAACATAAAAGAAATGATGTTTTAAGGGAAAGAATAGACTCATCGACATACATAAGAACCACATTATTGTTGACTCAATGTATATGGATAATCATATGGACTTAAATAAATCACTTAAGAGTAAACTATCATATGATAATAAAAATGCAGAGACTTGCTGAAGCAAAAAGTATAGTTATCACAGTATCAATACTTTGAAATAGCACATAAGAGAAGGCTATATAACGTGTACCATTCCAAGGTAGCTTCCTATCAAAAGGTTTTTTCGCCCTTGCTTATCCATCAAATTCGAAGCAACAAGTGCCCCTAAAATCCAAAAGATATGGTACATGAGTTTTTTTTATAAAAAAGTCAGCATCAAACACAAAACATGACAACCAAGTTTACTCACCTCCAAAGTTGGTTATTCCAACATATAAGCTCGCTAAAGCACCACTCGTAATACCAACATCGCGAAATGTTAATGATGAAAAGTAAAGAACACCATTTATTCCAGCAAACTGTTGCAGAAAGAAAAGGGACCCTCCAATCAATGCAACTGCATATACAATAACAACTAAGTTCTTGACCGCATGAAGAGAACCATAATAATATAAGGTATTGATGTTTCAAGGACTCTGTGCCTCAAGTACATAAATTACAAGAATTTCTGTGTCTCAGATTTTTCAGGTCGCGCACAGAAGAGGATAAACAATAGGGAAACTTAATCGGCCACATAATGGAACATGGCTTGCTTGTTTTATGTAGAAAAATCAAATTAATGCATGAGGAACTCATAGTCACTTTGCAGAAAATAGTGCATAGAAGTATTGGGGAACCTGGTTCATTTCTGTAGATTCAGGTGAAAAATAAGCTCTAACTCACTATTTAGATAGAAAGTGCAGAGATTATGTAGACCTGGTGGTGCAAAACATAACTGTCTCGAATACATCACATCTCATACTTCTTTAATAATAATTCACAATTTAGTGCCCTAGATAACAAACCATCAGGTACAGTATGAACCCATCAGATGAAGCCTCAGGGCACAAGCATACATGCATCATTAGTTCAAACAACCAACTGCGCATGCATACAAATGTATGAGCATGCACATACCAAGACATGCAACTCGTCATTCTAGCTCGTAAGCATGATATCCTTTAGTTTCCATGAAAGCGGAAATGAGTGAAGTGCCAAATAGAAAAGTATATTCTGACAAATAGAAGTACCTCTATTGTGGGGCTCCACCAGAAGGTCTGACCAGCTGGACTGTGAATCATCATTTGCAACAACAGCTTGGATCTCTTCCATGGACTTATCAACTTCAGAAGGTTCCCAAAGGCTCTCTACAACTTTTCTTGCATCATCAAACCTTCCAACCTACAAGATATGGCTTTGTGATGCAAACAATGACATTGAATAACAAGATGGAACTCCCAAAGTAAGTCATAAGATACCTTGGCAAGCCAGCGTGGACTCTCAACAGCAAATTGCATTCCAACAACAATAAGAAAACCAGGTACACATGCAGCATAAAGCATCGTTCGCCACCTACAAACAGAAAAAAGCCTTTAGTAATCTGTTTATACTAGAACCCTAGTCATGGCTTGGCTAGACAGGCTCACTTAACTGCTCTTCTTAACTGTACATATCCTCTCTTTTTTGTTCTTTTTCTTTGAACTCTTGTTTTGCACAGTTCTTTTTGTGTATCATTATCATAACATGTTTACTGCAGCAGGGGTCTCCCTTACTGTTTCTGCTCAAAATAGTTTCACATTGAAGAATGTGCAGTTGACGTGAGGACCTCAGGGTTTACTAGTTAACTATTTTTTTGACTCATTAACTGTTAGGTACACTTCACATGTCCTTGATTTATTTAAAGATATCGTTAACATATCTTGTTTTACTCTTCTATACAATGGAAGTTACATGAACAAAATGTAGCATCTTCTTTAATGTGTAAGCAGTTAACTTTTCCATGATCATGCCACAGCACAGCAGTAAATTTAATCAAATGGTGACTTACATCATTAAGATGCAGAAATGCCAACGAGAGATGCCTCACCAATGTGGATTGCTTTCAGAAGGTATCCCCAAAGAAAGTGCGCCAATAATTCCTAAACACGTCCCAATTTGACAGAGAGTACCCAAAAAGCCCCTATATTTTGTTGGAGCGACCTAAAATCAAGAAAGTAAAGGGTGAGTTGAAAATTTGTATGATAGCAGATCACAAGCATAACATCAACAATCAATTCCGAAATAGCAAGTACCTCAGAGATATATAGTGGAACAAGAACAGTATTTACACCAATTCCAATGCCAACAAGGAATCTTCCCAAAAGCATCTCATCCAACGAATCTGCCTGTGCACTGCATGATTGATATAAAACGATGGAACTACATACCATACTAATAAACAGAAACTACATAAATTTAGGAACACAGAAACACAGTCAGAATAAGTACCTTAGGAAAGCCCCAATAATCAATGGAATACTATCAATTTGAAGGGTCTTTTTACAACCAAATTTATCAACTAGCGCAGATGAGCTCAGGCTCCCAAAAAAGGCACCAACGATGAATATGCTGACCACAAGACCTTGGAGGAACGGATTTCCTTGAAAACCAAGCTCTCGTGCAATATCCTCTATTGGACCATTCATGACCCTGCAACCATATCATGAAACCAGACATCAGTTGGATGCTTAACAGAAAACCGTACAATGCAATTTTTTTTTTTTTGACCGAAGTCAGTAGGGGAGGCTCCTACCAATTTTTTTGTATAAATATGCACAAAGTATGTACAGAGTGTCTGTGAGTTTACAAACTCAAAAGAAAGAAAGAAAAACCGTACAATGCATTGCCGGCGCAGTTCACCACAGAGTCAAACACATATGATTCAGGATACCTTCCAAGTCCAGTTTTACACTGTTACAATTGACATATTCATTCAGTAAAACACACCCTATTCGGCAAGTAGTGCAGGTGACAGTGAAAATGTTTGTTCCTATCGAAATTCTTCTCAAATAACACAGGGAACAGTCATGCTCGATTCTAGCATCATGCAACGGGCAGAATGAGCACGAGTACTGTGCAATCGGATTAGATACCTAGCCAGACGTTCAGAACTCCCAATCGGAGACACGAATGGCAGATTGAAGGGAGCATTGCTTCAGTTGCAGGTGAAATAAAAGAGCACGCACCCAATGTGGTAGCCGAAGAGGAAGTTAGCCATGGACGCGGTGAGCACATGTGGGAACACCCTCAGCCACCCAAGATCAGCACCGCCGCCTCCGTCGCCACCACTGTCACCACCCCCGGAGCCTGCATCAAGGCCTGTCGCGAGGAACGAACTCATAAGCACCAGCAGCGCCACCAGCACAAGCAAGCGAGAAACAGAAGGAGGACACCCCACCTGAGATGGATTCCGGCTCCGGCGGCGCGGGGGACGGAGGTGGCGTGCTTTCGACCGACGCGAGGCGCTGCGGCCACAGCTCGAGGCGCCGCGGCAGGGCGCGGAGCGCGGCGGCCCGGGCCTCGGCCGGACGCGCGCGGCGGGAACGGGAAGGCCAGAGCCGTGGACGCCGCGCGGCGGAGGCGGGGACGACCAGCAGCGCCGCGGCGGCGGCGGCGACGAGGGGCGGCATCGCGGAGGGGACGGAAGTGGCGATTCGTCGAGCAGGTGGCCGGCGCGAAGAGGAGAGGGAGCGCGGCGAGCGGCAAGTGGAAACGGCCAAAAAGGAGGGCCCGCGTTCGCGGCTGATCTTTTTTCCCGGTGCGATATCATAGCCCCGGTTCCTGACGCGGAGCACGCCACGTGTCAGACTATCTCTGCGCAAAACAAACTCGTCTCATTTTTTATTTAAAAAAACACATTTACTCCTTATAAGTTGACTTAGATGTTGTGTGTGTCTAAGTCGACGATGTGGCACGTTGGATCGGCCATGGACGCACGTGATCGCTTGGTGTATAAAAGAGCTAATTGGGGTTTTTTTTTAAAAAAACCCATTTGTAATGGTATCGGGTCCGCCCTGGTGCTGTGCCTGTTTGTCTCCTCCTCCTTCCGAGTTCGTGTTTGGGGTCAATGGGGGTGGCGAGGCTACAGGAGGCGGCGTCGGAGACGAGGTTAAGCGAGCCGTCGCGGGATGGCCCTAGCGCCGCCTTCCCCACACCTCGGCGGCCGTTGCGGGCTGGCCCCGGCGGATGGGAGGCGAGGCGGCGGAGGATCGTGACCGTTGCCGTCGGCTTCGAAGCCGCCGGTGTCAAGGAGTGTCGCAGGAGCCGCCGCCAGTCTAAAAAATCTCAGCCGGTGTTAGGAGTCCGCAGGAGAACACAGTGAGTCCCAAAAATCCCGACCCCTTGTAGATCTGGCGTTTCCTCTGCGCGCCGATTGAAGGATCCCCTGCCTCGCTGTTTAGTGATTTGGTTTGGGGGATTGCCATTAGTTTGTACTTCAATTGGCTGCTAGTAGAGCCTCGATGCTTTTGGGAGAACAGGAACTGGTGGCCATTTTAGGGGCTTGGTGATTGGGGGCATCGATTAGTGGCAGTGGCTGTTTATGCCTTGTGCTTAGTGTTCAATTGTTGTTTGAGCTCAACTATTTGGGGGGCATCAGGTAGCAGTTGTGGCAATAAACGATTTTGGGGATTATTGGTAGGTTGCTTCTGGTTACTTTGTCAACTTGGTTCAATCTGTGTTCTGTTGCTTAATAATTGTAGCTTATTGGTAGGGATAGAGCTACGGACCGTGTGTGTTTCGTCGATCCGTGTTTGGAATGAAAACTGATATGGTAAATCTTACTATACTCTGTAACCTTCCATGTTGCAACAGAAAAACTGATGCAACGGTAAATGTAAATCTGATTACATTTGTCCATGTCGTCACAAGCTAACCTATATCCTAATGTGATCAGAATTACACCTTGATGTCATTGCAGTTGCACTCTACTAGGGTCTCATTTGTGCCCAATTACCATTCTATTTTCTAATTAATGTGGATTGTGGAGTATGTTATTGTGGGGTTTTAAGCTTTGGTTGGAGATTTTTGGTCCCTTGAGATTCAATTTGCGGCTACTATGTGCATCAAACTATAATAAAATCATATATTATCAAACTATATTACTATGACCTAGAGGGGTAAGCTTTTTTCAGAAGGAATTTCTATTTTTATGTAGATTTGTGTAGTGTTAGCTTGCATATAGGCTATGGAGGTTTAGATGCTTTGTGTGCTATTGGGTTGCTTCACAAAAAAATCAGAATTAGATTAATGTGTGTATTATCATGCTTAAATACAAAATCGCACACAATTTATTTTAAATTTATACCCTAATGCAGTGGTGTAAATTTGTAACTAGGAACATGCCAAAGTGTGGATTTGTGTTCGTTGTTGTCACTTGTCAATAGAGCACTAGAACTAGTAATTCATGAGTAGATCAGTAGAGCACAAGAAGATATCATAAAGTATCCTAGCTCTTGTAACATTTATTTGTTTTTTCTTCGATTGGCTTGATTATCACTCCTGATAATTGTCCCTTGACATAATAATTTAAATTTTGTTTTGTACTTCTAGATCTCCTTCTCGAGCGCCTAGAGCTGAGTTTGCCTAATGAGCTGTTTTTGAAAAATTGACCATTGCAGTCATTGCCCAAGTAAATGATATTCAACCTTTCCTTCAAGATATGTATCTTGTGAAAGAAACTTGAAGAATTTTGTAGAGGTATGGGAAACTTTTTCTCGTTTCATTGGTTCAAGTAAACTTTTCTGCACTGTACCATGTTGTATTCATTTTATGTGGAAAGTAAAACAACATGTGTTTTTGTTGTATCTGAAGAGCACTTAGTTTGATTTTTTGCTTATTTGCATTGGATTTTGTTATAATTACTAGGAGGGTTGCTGTGCTAGGTTATTGTAGAAAGTTATATCGATGATTTCTTATTTTTTTTAGTTTAAAAACTAAAATGACACATAACTTACAGAAATTATATCCTAATATAATACTATAATTATTGTTATTTATCTATAATTTTTAATCACATATGAGTTTTTTTGGGATCAAGCCCCTAGTGTTGTGTTCAGTTGGGATAGAACTTTTCCTTGTGCAGTATATGTTGTTGTTCTGAAAACCTGTCTAGATCCATGTTGTAGGTTTGCTTATTCATCTACTTTCTTTTTTTTCCTTAGCACACGATCCCTCAAATGTTGTGCCTTTGATTTGAGTTTCTGCACCCATAGATCTCGTGTTTGCTTGTGCTATTGATTTTTGTTTGGTTTGATTTCTTGAGTTCTCTTATTTACCTGGGTTAATTTCGTCGACTGTGATTTGATTGCTTACAGTGGAGATTGTGTAACTCTCGCAGGTTCCTTGTGTTGTGCATGTCTAAGAATGCTAATGGGATTTGAAAATTGTCTTAGGGGTTCGGTACTTAGTTCAGTAGGTCATGGCATAGGAAGTAAATTCTTCACTCTAAAATTTGAAATCCAATATATCATTTCTAAAATTTATAATTTTTCCCTTTGGTTTGTCTTTTTTCTTTTGTTTTGCAACTAATTGGCTTTTGCACTTACTGGGTTCCTGCTCTCTTCCAGATTTTCTGAATATTTGTAATTCTTAGATCATCTTTTATGAAATATGGCTTTGTTATATAATTTACAGTGTACTTGATCTACCTTTACACCTGCATTCCAGGTGTAATTTATGTTTTATTATCGTGTAAAAGCGATTTGTCAATTTTATTTCTTATTTTCTTTTCCATTTATCATTCTGTTTTTAATATAATATTATGTTTATTTTGGTCATGTGTGAGATTATGGTGTTGGCTCACCTATGTGATGGATTCCTTCAAATCACACAAGTCTTTGTTAACCACCAGATTTGGGTGATTTGAAGCTTGTCCGCACCCAGTTGAGCACAACTGTCAAATCACACAAGTGGCCTATAGACAGCCCCAAAATTTATCAGTGATTTGATTTTTATGACAGCAGGTGCATAATCTTGTCCTCTTAACCTTATGAAGACATGTGACGGCTAATAAGCTACCACGAGTTGAAATTCCAGCTTAGACGTCTAACACGACATAGCTTTGGTTGATCTTTTTTTTAATGTAACTTAATAGCATGCCATTTTACTGCTACAAGTACTTATGATTGTATACTATACTTCGAGCTGTAGAACGGTGATGTATTGTACTTTTTGTGTATCCAGCTGTAACTGTAAAATAGTTGATTTCAAAAAGCTACAAGACATCTGTATGTAACTATGTGTGTGTGTTTGTGTCTGGAAAGTTGTTCAGCAAGAAGATTTTGCTGGCACAACACATTGTCTGTCAAATGGTTGATGGTTCGACTTTATTAAGATCACATACAGCTATGGTTGTTGATGATTGATTTTTTTTTTTTTTTGAACGTTAAAACACAACAGTTTGTCCCTTCGCTCGAAATATCCAAAACAGATATAGCGACAACTATTGGCCCAGACACTACTGAAGCCCAATATCGGCCTAACAAAAATGGGTCCAAAACAACAGCCACATGCTTAACGGTGCGTACGGACAGACAACGAGCCCGTTATTGGTTGTGAGCAGGAAAAAAAAGGGGCAAATTAGACTTTTTAAACTGGGTCGTTGATTTAGCATCCAATGGTTGATATAGGTGACTTACACAAATACAAAATCTAAGTCACCTTATATGGAGACAGACCCATATTATATACAAATATTTTGAATAATGCGCACTTGAAATATTACAAGTAATTCAAGTATTTCAGATATTACAAAGTCTCATCTTCATGCAAGTCGTTATTAGGATCAAGTTGAGCTACACTTACACGTTGATCGGCATAAAATTATCCATTGGGATTTATGACCCGGTCGATTTTCTGGTAGTGGCTAGTATGCTGTCCTTATTAGCTTGATCTTGCTAGTGTGCTTAGGAGTAAGTTTTCAAACCTACAGTGCAACACTAGTTCGTTTCTATTATTCTAGGAATTTGGAAGAAAAAAAGTTACAGTTCACCCATCCAGAGCAATCACATGATATGAACCTAGAATTTTGGCTTTTCAAAAAAAAGAAAACTAGAATTTTGTCGGTTCTATATGACTTAATCCATGCATGGGTCAGTTGTAGCTAGAGGTTGTCTCCCACTCCCATCAAATTTTTCATGTTCTTGAGGGATTGCGACCTCCCAACCCATAATCCTAGGCTCCAACGGAGCGCGATGTGTCACCTAACTTCTGGCAGAGCTATTCCTCCGATCCTATCTATAACACTGTAGCCTAATTCCATGCCAACGAACAATTACTTTACGGCGTCACGGCCGACTGGCTAGCGGAGGCGGGAGTCCGTTGCGGCTCGCTGCCCACCAGCGTTCGAGTCTCAGACTCGGCGCTGGCTGTCTCACCGAAAAAAATCTCCTCGTCCGTCCCACGCCAAATCACATGGAAATAGAACCGGCCATCTCATAGGCTACGGTTCCCTGTGTAAGGGTGGAGCGGGGGTTCGGGGATTTTCTACGACCTGTGTGAGAAGGTCTTCTTCTTAATACAATGCCTCGGGGTGGGTCTTCACCTCCGCGGGTCGTAGTTTTTTATTACTTTACGTAGTACACAGAGATTACCATACAAGAAGGAAGCATGGCAACTTTTGATGGCCCTTTCAGTCTGTGTTGGCATGTGACGCTCGTAGATCGTCAACTACACGCAGAGCTGCATTGCAGGGACTCAGACTCGAGACGATCGAGACGGGACTCAGACTGTCTGTTTCCCACGGCGGGGCGGCGAGCGTGGACGGATTGCATACGGTTTTAGTCGCATCTTCGTGTTGTCTGTTGTGATTTGATAATTTGGCACCGGCCTATCTACTATCGACAAGCGTACGTGGCGCGACAAATTCGCGCTCTTCTTGTTCGATTGCTGTCTTGGACACAAAAACTACGCATAAAGCGGTTTTACCTAGCGTACGGAGTATGCCGTATCTATTCTGGCACAACTTTCCGTGATGGCCGGAACTCCGAAACCATGCGTTGGAGGCGATCAACCATTCAATCCTCCTTGTCCTTGTCCATGTCCATCCCTCCATCGCCGATTCGCTGGCCAGCAGCGAAGCACGCACGGAAACCTGAAAAGAATTCAGTCGCGGCTAGAGGTTTTTTCTTTTCTTTCAAGTCGCGGCGAGTACTCCACCTCGATGCTGGGCCGGGCATGGGCCATCCTGCATGGGCCCGACGGCACGTACGTACGGCGCGGCGGGCCATCGTGCGGTTGTTAGTAGATAGACTAATGCCCGGGCTGGGCCGCTGGCCCATTCGCATTAGCTACTCGGTTGTCGAAATTCCTAAATATCTTCTGAATGTTTTTTCCCCTCAATCTTTCAGTATTTGAGATTCGTGCAAACATTTTCCAGCCGTTGGATCTACTTTAACCCTAGAATGATCTTCCTCCCCTCGCACTCCCTCTCTCCTCCCCCAATGCGATGTCGCTGCCTTCCAGCTCTCGGTCGGCCTTGTTACTGCCCCGAGCGTCCTCCTTGCCGGCACGCACCTCCTTCTCCGGCCTCACCTCCCCTTCCTGCACACGTCGTCGCCCCTGCGCCATGAAGTGCTCATTGCGCCAGCTGTGTGCGAGCTCGCCTTGAGCCGGCCCGAGCTCCCCTCGACGCGATCGCCTCCGCGACTCCTCCGTCCTGCGCCTGGCCACGACATCGCCCGGCCATGGCCATTGCACGGGCGTGCCGCCGACCGCGTCCGCACGGGCTCACCCCAGCGCGGTCCTTGCATCGATCCCGCGCCTCCTCAGCCCAGCGCGGTCCTTGCATCGATCCCGCGCCACCAGAGCCGGAGAAGAAGGCTCGGCGGTGACCAACTTTTTTTTAAAAAAAAATGTTCACAATATATATTGATTTTTTGAAAAAATGAGAATGTACGAAAAGTTGACAAAATATTGAGGTCCAACATTTTTGAAAACTGTTGATATTGGTATTCAAGATTTTTTAAAAATGTTGGTCAACATTTTCCAAAAAAGTTGAGATTCAACATTTTTGTGTTCAACATTTTTCCAGATTCAAGGTTTTTCAAAAATGTTGGTCAACTTTTTTTGAAAAAATGTTGAGAGTCAACATTTCTAAAAAATATTGATCAGCCTTTTTGGAAAAATGTTGATGTTCAACATTTTCCAAAAATGTTGCCGAAGGAAATGTTAAGGCTCAACATTTTTAAAAATGTTGGTCAAAGTTTTTGCAAAAAAATTGAGGGCCAATATTTTCGGAAAAGTTGTCGGTTTGAAAAAAAAAGGTTGAGGTCCAACATTTTCAAAAAATGTTGCCGAAGAAAATGTTGAGGCTCAACATTTTTCAAAAAAGTTTAGGTCCGACATTTCTGGAAAAGTTATCGGTTCGAAAAAACAGTTGGTCGATATTTTGTATCTAATATTTTTTTAGTGAAATGTTGAATTTATCTATCTATGGATGATCAGCGTGGTACGTGGCGCGACAACTCGAGAGTTTGTAGTAGACAATCGCGCCCTTCTTGTTCGCTTGATGTCTACTAGCTTCGACACGTGTACTCCTGCAGCTGCAGGCCTGCGCACGCAATACATGCCGCCTCTTTCCATGCCCGGAACTCCGGAAACACACGCGTGCGTGGTAGGCGATCGATTCTCGCTGTGTCCATGTCCATCGCCGGCCGGCAGCGACGGAAACCTGCAAGGAATTCAGTCGCGGCGAGGGTGCCACTCCGCCCCGATGCTGGGCTGCCGGTGGTACGCGTCGACCGACATGGGCCCGGCGGCACGTACTTACGCCGCGGAGGGCCCTCGCGCGGTTGTTGTTTGGTAGGCTAAGAGGAACTCCAGCCAGCTCTCAAATAGGGCTCTATACCTATTTTATACCTATTTTAGTCTTCCAAGTGAGAAAAAAACAACTCTAACCGGGCCTCTAAACGGGCTACCATTTTGCGGAGGCCTCCAAATTTTGATCTAGGGCCCCTAAGAATGGAGGTCCTCTATTTCCATCCACCCATGGGCCCCACCACCTTTTTTTCATCTCCCTCCTCTTCCGCTCGCTCGGTCTAGTCTCTGGTGGCTGCCTTATCCGTTCGGCCGTCGCTCTCCCTCTCTCGATTCTCGCTCTCTCTCCGTCGTAGGCACATGGCTCTGGCCTCCGGTAGGCAGGCGGCGGCGGACAGTGGTGACAGCGCCGACGCGGAGGTGTTCTTGGCGGCGTGCGGGGTGCGGGGTGCGGCCGGCACGGACGGAGGAGAGGGTCGCGCGGTGGCTGGCGGCACGATGGCGCGGGGAGGGGCAGGCGGCGGCGCCGACGCCGGCGAGCGACGGCGCCATGGTGGCAGCGCCGCTGGCCACGGCGAGCTCGCCTAGGGGCTCGCACGACCGGCGGCGGCGCGCATGGGGTCGCCCGGCCGGCGTCGCCGGCAACGCGCATGCGGGCCGCGGTGTGCGCAGGAGCCAGGGCACAGCGAGCTGGCGGCAGCGCGGCTGCCAGGGCAAGGTGTAGTCAGCGCGCGCGAGCAGGCGCGACGGCCGGCGGCGAACGCTGGGTCGCCGCATCCACCCGCTCACGCGGCCGTCGCCGGCGCCGCGACGACAGGGCCGTTCGTACCGCCTCGTTCGCTGGCTTCGCGCTCTAGGCGCTAGCGCGGCGCGCTCGGGCCCGGCGGGCGCGTTCGTGGCCGCCATCCGCATCTCCCGCATCGTCTCCGAGACGTTCCGGCTGGCCTCCCCGGGGCGCGTTGGTTCGTCATGGACGCGCCTTCTCCCTGCCGCGCTGCCGCCGCCATGCCTCCACCCGCGCCGCCGCCGCGTCGAGCCCCGCGCCGGCGTGGAGGAGGCGGGCACGCGCGGGGAGGAGGAGGCTCCGCGCCGGCGGGGAGGATGAGGCTGCGCGCCGGCGGGGAGGCGCACGCGCGCCGACGTGGAGGAGGCGGGCACGCGCGCGCCGGCATGGAGGCGGTGGCGGCATGAGGAAGGCAGCGCGGGGAGGTGACAGGTGGGTCCCATGATTTAGGGGCCATCATTTGGTCGGGCTGGCTGGAGTTGGAGAAAGATTTTAAACTCCTAAATTTTATAGGCCTGATTAAAAATGTAAAATAGAGGCCCAAGTTTAGAGGCTGGGCTGGAGTGGCTGGCCCATCCGCATTGGCTGCTCGGTTGGTCCCCGTTCACGAATCACGACGAACCCTCCCGGCGGGCGGCGACGCACTGCACGACGGCGCCCACGTGGCCGGCGAGCGCGCCAGCACGGCGCCTGCTCCCCCTGCCCTGCGAAGGTGGCCGGCAAGACGTACGGGCGGCAGGCCGGCTATGAGTGAGCGCCACATGATCCGTCGCCAGAGGCCAGACTAGCTAATCATTCGTGGCTCCCGATCCAAAAATACATTCGTGCCTTCGGTATGATGATGATCCAATGCATGCAGTATGCCCCTGCTCCCTGCTCTGCCACTGATTCAGAAACTCAATGATGCGACCGACGGGACAGAGCCACTAGGATTGGACGATGATGGGGAGCTAGCTAGCGCCATTGTCGACTGATCCTCCTCCTATACTGTGCAAGAATAATCGAAGAAAAAACATACTAACATGTGCCTGAAACTGCTTCTTGAAAGGGCACTGGCTTAACACAGCAACAGAGCAAAGCAGCTAGCAGTCAGGCACAGTCGGCGGCAGTGATGGCTGGTGAATGGTGATCAAGTGTGCTCACTTGGATCTGCGCGCGGATGCATGCACGGACGACGCAGCGTGCGCCGGCATGGCGCGTTGGCGCGGCACGTCGTCCGGCTCTACTGCTACACACATGGCGACGGCTGGCAGAGTGGCAGGGACACGCCTCGTGTGGTTTATTGACTGGCGCATGGCTCCCTGCTGGCATTGCAGCTCCCGATCGATCGAGCGGTCGGTTCTCGGTCCGTCCGTCCGTCGCCTGTATCTTGAATGCAACTCGAGTCCGGTGCAGACCAAGTGCAGATCGATCGCATACGGATGGCCACTGGGATCGCCGTGCGGGCAGGCAGGCTGTCCGATGATCCGATCTCAGATTAACTGCTCTGAAGTATTGGACCGTGGAACAGTGCAGTAGCTGCCTGGCTAGAGCCTGATCAGCATGCACCTCGATCAAAGTATGTTCCCGCCGACATACATAAATATGTAAGGATTTCAAAAGCTCAAAAAAGGGTACTACGTAGAAGAGTTTGACTATGCTGTTCTTCTGATCGTCTGCTCCGAAGCTACGATTTGATCTGAAAGTGATTCGGATTCAAGACTGTCTTCAACACAGACCATCACCCTCGCATTTGTCCTTTCGTATCGACCAACTCCCACTGACAACCTACGATTAATAGCTAATAGATCGGTGCACAGGCAGCACGTACATGACATGCCATTCTGACGCGTACGTGCCACCAAACATGCTCTCCCCATCATCCATCCGGCAGGTCCACGGCGGCGCGCCAACCTTCGTGGTCACATCACTAGTCTCACACCCACACAGCCTCGCTCGCGCTACAGCTCCGTTCGTGCACGGGCACAGCATTTAACTAAATTAATCGAGTCTCCTCTCCTCTAACGACCCAACAGTGCACTCACTGATGAGGTCAAGTAGCGGTCTCAAAGAAAAATCAAGGGGTGACTAATTCGCCGGATGGCTTGGGCTAAACACGGAACTCCATCTACCTCGTCTTAATTCGGGCCTACTATGCGTCCTACCTGTCCAAGTTCCAATTATGCATGCAGTTCAACTTGAGGGAGCCAACAGACTCCACTGGTCCACTGAAAAGCTCCCATCTAATCTACCAACCTTCCCTTCCTATGTACCTTTCTCCCAGATTTTTGTAATGTTTTTTTCAGTAATTTTTGCTAATAATAATAAGGGATCCCTAACAATAATAATAATATAAATTAGGGAAAATTTTGATTTTCAACCTCCAACTATGACAAAAGTCCGATATTCAACCTACAACTACAATACCGGATATGAAAGGCCATTCAACTGTCAAATCAGACAAATTTGGCCCTTTTGGTGGTTTTGCATTTTCTACAAATTAAAAAATTAGTTTAATCAAAAAATTATAAGTAATTCGTTTCAAATCATAAAATATGAAATTGGTACAAAAATTTTTCTAAAAATGTAATGTATCTGTTGGTGTTGGTGCTCTATTTAACATTATTTGAATATTATATGTTTCAATTCCAAATAAAATACCAACATATAACCTACATTTTAATGAAAATTTTGGTACTCATTTCATATTTTTATGATTTGAAATGAATTAGTTTTGGCTTTTTTATTAAAGTAGATTTTTTTAAAAAAAATTAGAAAATGTAAAACCACCCAAAGGGCAAAATTTATCCGGTTTTGACATGGCTCTTCCTATCCGGTTTTATAGTTGTGAGTTAAAAATTGGACTTTTGCCATAATTGAAGGTTGAAAATCGAACTTTTCCCTATGAATTAAGGATAACTGGTTCTTGCATGAATCAAATCCCTACTAGACATGATTTGTCGATAAGTAGTATACTCCTCCTGGGCAGTGGGCGCAAACAAGTCCGTGTTTTGGGTTCATTGACTCTTAAGTCAATCATTATGAACTTTAATTTTAATATAGTATCATTTATGTGTTCAACTTGATATTTAAAATTATACAAGGAGAATTTTCTTGAAATGTGGTTTTATAAACTATACTATTCATCTAGTTTTCCTATGTTTGCCAAAGTCGTGTGATAAAAAAAAAAGTGCTCCCTCTGTTTCAAATTACTAGTAGAGAGGCACGTGCCACAGGCACGTGTTTTAAAAATCTAATAAATATAAGAATTACTAAAACTTATTAGAAGTTAGGAGTTGAATCATCTTCAATATTAACACATTGTAAGAAAACCAAACTATATTGCCGTATTAGAACATTGTAAAGGTAAACAAGATAGTGAAAATTGCAAATACATCAGAACTTCTACAAGGCGATGAAACATGCCAGATTCAATCACAACTTGAATGTTGTCATTATTAGTTTCATCAGATAGGCATCAGATAGTCCATCAGGCACCAGCACAACCTTCTCATTCTGATTGGATTATGCACTGCAGTGCCGACGACATAGCTGGGTTGACATCCTTGACCAAAAAAAAAATTAAAAATGTCATTCAAAGAATCAATTTTGGCTAAGACATAAAAAAAAAACATGACCACAGATAGAAAGTTCAGTTGTGGCTACCGTGCCAACGATGACAGCGTGGAGCGTGAGCTGCTCTACCTCCTGGGTATTAGGGCCAGGAAGTTCCTCCCAGTATTCCTCCCAGTATAGCTTCCAGTACGTGCTGCGCACCAGGCATGAATGTACATGAGTACCAGAAGATGGCAATGGACGTCCATCAGCCGGCGCACACATGTTTGGATGCCGAGATGTTGCATGTACGGGTATAGCTTCCATACCCTTGCACTGGTTCAGGGAGACGTTGTCCATGGCGAGCACTCCGATCACGGACAACGGAGACCACACCCGGCGCCGAGCTGCCGAGTGCCGACCATCAAATTTGGGCACCACGAAGCCCTGCCCATTAGCACCGAGCACCACAAGGAGCCGATCGTGGACACTGAGGACTATCACGAGGCGATCGTCGACGGTGAGCACCATCAGGTCCCGACCATCATAAAATCCGACGGTGTAGACTCAAATGTGAGATTTATTAGTCAATATGGGCTCTTTAGATTAATCTAGAGCGTTCGATCATCATAAAATCCGACGGTGTAGGCTCAAATGTGAGATTTATTAGTCAATATGGACTCTTTAGATTAATTTAGAGCGTTGGATCGTTATAAAATCCGATGGTGTGGGATATAGATGACGACGGATGAAACGAAAATTTCGTCGTCCTTTATAGTATAGATTATTTGTTTTGAATTTTGTAGATACATAGTTTTTACTCATAAATGATAATATTACTATTTATCTAGATAATGTGTTTTAAAGACCCATCGATGTCTAAAACATCAAACTTTTTGTACTAGATAGTGTATGATCTGGTGTACATTTTGCACGTACATTTGTGGATATTGAATCATGTGAAGAAAAACTTAAAGCATCCATCCTGCCTTGAGTTAGAGTACTATTTGGATCGAATGACTAATTGGATTGTTGTATACTCACTGGACTGCCTTTAGAATAGTAAGGCATTGTTCACACCGACAGCACATCAAAGTATCTTGGACTCTATATATACATTATATATGGGTGTCCTTGCAATCGAAAAAATAAGGCTCAACTGAAGCTTTCTCAACACCACATAATAGATAATACGCTACACATAGATTTCCGGAGAAACATAAATTCAAAATCATTACTTGACAATAAAGAATTGGAAAGGTAAGCCTTATGCACAATCGGTTCATCTGATGAAAATGATGTGACAGATTCATGAGAAATATCAGTACATCGTATTGCAGCAAAAGCTCTATAGTTTTTTTTCTTTATCACACAATATACATGCATGGTCCCAGATACTCTGATGTACTGTGGGTATAAATTAAATAGCCTCGCTAGTAGTCTGAAGGTGATCCGCTGAATTATTCAAGCATTGAAAAGGCACGCGTCCGCGCGTATGGGCCATCCAATCATACAAATATAAGTGCTCTAGAACTCAGATGCTGGATCAAGTACATGTACATATGCGTATATATATATACAGCATGACCAAGAGACTGGGAGTGTATTGCCATATGGGTGCGTGTGCATTTTTATTAACTTTACAAGGGTAAACTAGCTGGAACGCGTAAGCATATGCCGGCCACCACGCACAAGCACGCACCTCGTACATGCGCTTTGGGCAAAAGCACTGACGACGGCTGATCTGCTAGCTGCGGCGTGATCTCTCTCAGTAAAAGTGAGAATCTTTCCTAGCTCGCTCGCCCAGTTTCTTTCCAATTACTCCTAAGTACATCTCAGTAAAATGAATCTTCGAGTTTACTCCTAAGTTTTCCACGTACGCCTCCTATGTTTCATTATTTGCCTAAAATGTTGGAACCAAGATTTCAATTGACGGTTGTACTGTGTATTTTGCACACAAAAAAAATCACCAAAATGGCGAGCACGGCGTGGAATGGTCGTTAGAGTTTGAGGGTATTACGATGTCGGATGGACCAGGTCGGTCGGTGTTGATGCCGGGAGAGCAGCAAAATGGAGTGAGAATAGCGGGCGGCAACGGCAGGCCGGGGGGACAAGGCAAAGCACTGGGTGTCCCATGAACCAGTGGAAAGGTGAATAAAAGGCCGGGGAGCCATTAGATCGCAATGGACGTCTTACTGCTGAGCTCAAATTTGTAGGCACTGCACCCCGTATTGGTATTTCCCTAACTTTTCTGGACCTCGCTCCTTCTTACAGGCATTTATAATCCTCCTCTTCTTTCGTTCCTAGCTAGCTTTTGATCCCGGGCGTTCATGTATGCATGAATAATGCAATGCAACCCTTACACGGTTACAGCGTCCGTGGTCCAATGGCTTTCTATATTAGTGGAGTACTAGCTATAGCTCCTGCATCAGGCTGATAAGTTGTTG
Organism: Urochloa ruziziensis; assembly: GCA_015476505.1. NCBI lineage: Eukaryota > Viridiplantae > Streptophyta > Magnoliopsida > Poales > Poaceae > Urochloa > Urochloa ruziziensis. The sequence goes on from CM027119.1 coordinate 48,449,197, forward strand.
ATCGGCTCCGATCCGATGCTAGCTGTATTCATGGAGCAGGCATGGACATGAATCTATACATATCGTCATGCCATGCCATTCTATATATATGCAACAAGGACATGCATGGATGTCGTCATGTCGCCATTCGTGAAGGAGGAGCTACCACGATACGATACACATGTAGGCGCCCAGCTGCAGCTCCTGCATTGCCATGCTCTGTCGTCCACGTCGTCGTTGCAAAATGACGTATGCGCTTAGTGCTTGCAACATGCATGATTGCTCTCGCGCCGTTAGTTTGCTGCTGGTGGCAATGTACGGAGGCTCACAGCTGGTGTGGATCGAGTATGTAGGCAAGAAAAGGGGGGGAAAATCTCAGCACGGTTAACATTTGAAACTAATCGATTTGAGCCATGTGGTGATCACTATCCCTCTTTGGCGCGCTTGTGTCCTCATCATCGCATTTACCGGGGCATGATTAGCCCCGCGCCGACGTGTCAGGCCAGGCCGCCCGGCCGGCCGGCCGGGGCAGATCCGAAGCGTGGTCGCGACTGGTCGCCGTGGAGCACTAGATAGAGCTAGAGCCGATACCGGCCCGGCGGCCGCAAATGGAAGCGACGCGGCGCCGCGTGGGGGAACGTGCATGCCAGTTAATGTTCGTGCTATCCAGATGGAGAAGGCACGCATGCACTGGATTATTGATCGCGCCCAACGACGACGCTGGAACAAAAGCTTTTCGTATCGCGTGCGTGCAATAAGGGGATCGGAGACGACACGTACGAGCCGGAGCACGGAATGGCGGCGGCGGTCGTGCTCTGCCGGCCGGCCGCGCGGAACACGTATACGACGACGACGACCGCGGTGCGGCGAGAGGTCCCCCGGTCGACGGAGTACGTAGCTGGCGCGCTAGTGGAGCCGGATCGAGACGCGTGCGTGCGTGAATGTGCTGATCATCAATTCATCATCTATCATCGACTCATCGCCGGCGACGACGCATCGGTCGGGTCGCCGGCCGCGCACGTTACGCGGACACGTCGCGCGCCACCACCGCGCGCGCGGGCCTGGATGGATCATCATCGGGTCCCCGTTTCCGTCCGTGCAGTGGTCTTGTAGTGCGTGGGCGTCACTTGAATCGCAATCGCTTTCGCGTTGGTCGCTGCTGGCTGCTGCTGCTATAGGCCGGCCCGCCTCCGCGCCGGGGTAAATGTGTGGTCACGCACGCCAAAGGCTAGGCCGCAGCGGCAAAAGGTTAGCGTACACACAAGCTGTTGTTGCATGTCGCGATAGTGGCCGCTGTTCCATCCATTCAACTCCTCTCGTCGGCTTCCGCTCGTCGGCGCATCCGCAGAGAGCGGACCTCCTTATTCGGTCGCACGCACGTCTTCGATCAACGCAGTGGCCGAAACGCCTGAAATATGGACATACGTACGCTTGGCTGCTAGCAGGCGCTTGGAAATATAGCGCGTTCCTTGTCGCGCGCTACCTGCGGCACACTCCATTATATATCTGTCGATGTGAGATCGATCACTTGCTGGATGGATACATACGGAGCTAGTACGGACGTAAGGCGGACGTCACGAAGGTCATCGGATCCGGCCGCGCGCGGTCCATCCTCCGGCCCTCCGACCAACGTCGTACCGCAAGCGCAATTGTTGCTCTGCTTGGTCAGTTGGTCCCCCGAGAATTTCACAGCAGCCAGCAGCAGAAGCAGATGGAGGGCAGGGTGCGGACGCCGGCCGGCTGGCCGCCGAGCATTTGCACGTTGGGGCGGTCAAACAAACCCACTGCATGCACCATCCTCGCTAGCACTAGCATTGATGCCGCCACCAACAAGCCGGCGCCCTCCTCGGTCGCTTGCTCGCCCCGTCACCCCGCGCCGATCTGCCCGTCCTCCCAACCACCCGCCGCGCGCCGCCCCCCGGATTTCACCCAACCAGAGCCAGCCGGCGCCCGGAGGTGGGGGGTGAAAGTGTGAGACGCGACGCGATCTCGCGCTCCGGAACACGCGGTTTCCAGGGCTGGGCTGGCACCGGCTCACCGCGCGGCGCGCGGGCGTACGTGTCGCGGGGCGGAGGAAGCCGGGCTGGGGAGCGTGCGCCGCATGCGACGTACGTGCGCGGGGCCCGCCCATCATTTCTCGCAAACACCTGGAAAGCGGAGGACGCCCTTGCCTGCGCGGGGACCCGCCAGCCAGTCGCTTGGCTGACCCGGCCGCGGCGCAGACACACCCCACCCCGGGCACCCGGCTCCGGGCTCCCGCATCCGTTCCGTTCCGTTCCGTCCTGGAGACGCGACGCAAGGATAAAGAGGAGGACAGAGAGGAAACAGAGTCTTCCCCCGTCCCAAGGCAGAGAGACACCCGAGCAAAGTCCCCCAAATACCTGTACGCGCGGCGCGCCAGGGAGGCACTGAGATCAATCAACAGAGCGGGGGGGGTGCCGTGTGCGGTTGCGCGCGCGCAGGCGCAGGCGCTGGCCATGAGCCGTGGCCGCGCCCGGCGGCCGGCACCCGCAGGCAGCGTCCGCGCCGCCGCGCTCCTCCTCCTCCTGGTGGCCGCGGCGGCAGCGGCGGCGGCGAGGATCGAGGAGGAGGAGGTGGACTACGGGGCGGCGCTGTCGAAGAGCCTGCTCTACTTCGAGGCGCAGCGGTCGGGGCGGCTGCCGCACAACCAGCGGGTGCCGTGGCGGGGCCACTCGGGGCTCACCGACGGGCTGCAGCAAGGGGTGGACCTCGTCGGCGGCTACTACGACGCCGGGGACCACGTCAAGTTCGGCCTGCCCATGGCCTTCACCGTCACCATGCTCTCCTGGGGAGCCATCGAGTTCGGGGACGACGTCGCGGCGGCCGGCGAGTGGGGCCACGCGCTCGAGGCCATCAAGTGGGGCACCGACTACTTCGTCAAGGCGCACACAGAGCCATTCGTCTACTGGGCCGAGGTACACCTCCTTCCATCCCATCGCGACGTGTCGGTGCCTGCTGTATGCTTCCTGCTTTCTCCATCCATCATGCAGCTTGCTTCTAGCTAGTACCTGCTGCTAGCTAGGCCTGCGCGGCGTGCGTCACCATGTCCTTGCCACTTCGACGCACGATCCATGGATCGGACGGGGCTACGAGAAAAGGGAAAGGCCGAGCGAGAGGCCCAGAGACCTCGCTCGCTCGACATGCAGTCATTGACTCTCTCTCTCCCTGGCTGCTGGAACTTACTGCTGCCTGGCACTCCATCCACGCGACTGCTGATTGCTGAAGGAATGATGGCGGCCATTAATAGAGAGCTCTGCGCGTTCGTGTGGCTGACAGGTGGGGGACGGCGACACGGACCACTACTGCTGGCAGCGGCCCGAGGACATGACGACGTCGCGGCAGGCGTACCGCATCGACCCCGACAACCCGGGCTCCGACCTCGCCGGCGAGACCGCCGCCGCGCTCGCCGCCGCCTCCATCGTCTTCCGCCGCTCCAACCCGCATTACTCCCACCTCCTCCTGCACCACGCCCAGCAGGTGCGTTGAGCGACTCATCGATGATCCGTCGATTTGGAATATTGGATTGCCTGCCCGCCCATCTCACTGTGTCTTTATGCGTACACGCGTGCGCGTACGGCTGTAGCTGTTCGAGTTCGGGGACCGGTACCAGGGCACGTACGACAGCAGCATCGCGGAGGTGCGGAGCTACTACGCCTCCGTCAGCGGCTACCGCGACGAGCTGCTGTGGGCGGCGCTCTGGCTGCACCGCGCCACCGGCCGCGACGACTACCTCCGCTACGCCGTCGACAGGGCCGAGGACTTCGGCGGCGTCGGATGGGCCATGACCGAGTTCAGCTGGGACGTCAAGTACGCCGGCGTCCAGGTCCTCGCAGCCAAGGTACGCCATCTCTTCCCTGCTGCGAATGAATTGCGATCCCTCCTTTATTTCTTGATCACGAGCCGGCTGTGTGTTTGAAATTGATCGAAATATTCTATTTTTTTTTTACTGACACATGACACGGTGGCGGTGGCGTGACAGTAGTAGAGTTTCGTGATTGCGTGCATCGGTGGGTGTCCGATTGGGTCTGTCGCCCCCGCTTTCTCGCACCGTTTGAAAAGTTGGAGCACGAAAGGCACAGGCAGAGAGGATCCGGTGTAGTACGGCTCTCTCTCTTACGTCAAGCTCCCCCCTGCTTTTCTAATTGTTAATCATCGCCGGTACCCTCAAAAGACTAGAGAATTTCCTTTCCACTTCAAAAAAAACTGTTTTAAAAGAGGTTTAAGTTTCGTGTAGAGCAAACCCTCAGAACAATTCTTCCTTGAGGACTCAGGTATGTTTCGAATCGCTATTAGAAAAAGGCAGAGAGCAAACCGCTCTGATCCCTCTCCGTTGGTTGAGTAGTAAATTGCGTTGGGTGCCGGTGGCCGGTGGGTGAGCCGTGCAACCAAGTGCCAGCATGACCCGGCCGTGCAACCAAGTGAACAGCTTCCGCCGCATCGTCGATGCCATGGTCCATATGGACCAAGCCCCGCTTTCTCCATCGGCTGACCTACCTTCCTGTTGCAATGATGCTGGCGGAGAAGCCTGTGTGAGAGCGTGTGTCCTCCTTGCTGACTCCTCCTGAGAGAGTAGTAGCAGGCGAGTAGCTGATCCGGCTCCGGCCGGCCACATGGCTGGGCATCTGATCAGGAGGTGGGGAGCCTTTCGTGCTGAAAGCTGCGGCCGTGTGCCAATTACGGCCGAGCCCTTTTCCAATCCTGTCCGCATCAGGCAGGGGTGTTCCCCCCTGCTGTAGGGCTAACCTGACTAGCTAGTGACCCTGCCAGGCTAGCCACAAAGTTTCCCCCCAAATTATAGCTAATTACCAAGAGAGTTAAACTCCGGTAGAGAGGAGTGAAGATGTAGACTTAGCTTCTAAGACATGGCACTGATCGCTTTTGACAGAGTTGAGTGAAAAGTATGCATCGTCAGGGGACCAATCGTCTCACTTTACACAAACTACTTGCGATCCTACTACAACGCATCGGGAAGTTGCATTTAGCAACCACGAAAGCAACATCGCGAGATGCAAAGTAGGAAGAGAGCAGTTGCTCTCCTGTCTTGGCATCCGGCCGGCCCCAGTCTGGAGAATCTCGGCTCTTTTTCGTCCATGCACATGACGGAGCATGCCATGCGCGTGTGCCCTCATCAGACATCTTTCTTCTACGAGTTCCAGGTCAGGCACGGATCATACGGCCGTCATGGTCGGTCGTGTGTGTCGTATACTCCTGATCTGACCGGCAATAGACCACAAATAGTCAAATACGCATGCTTCCTCCCCAGGCGTTGAGCAATGCCGCCACAGGTAGGAACACAGGACTGTAGAGCGCTACCACGCCATGCCAGCTGCAAAATTCTTCCGCGAGCAGAGCGCCACCACGGGACACAGACTGATCTTCTCACTGACACCTCAGAGCCCTCTCACCAGTTGTAAAGCACTACCCCTACTACCTGTGGTGGAGCGACGGCCGGCCGGCCCCGCGGGCACGTGGCCGCGCGCGCCGTCGACGTGTCCGCCGCGCTAGCCGGCGCCGGCGCCGGCCGATCGAGGTCACCCAACTTTTCTCCTCGCAATAAAAAGGTCAAGAGCGAGGTCGCTGGTCGCTGTGCCTGAGCTGCGCTACGGTCGGATTTTCCCCCGGACCCGGACAAAACGGCCACGAAGAAATTTGGGGACACCCCGCGTACGTTATTTTGTTTCCTTCCGTGTGGAGAGCCTGCTGTGTTCGGTGTCTGCCGGTCGAGGCCAAAATAGGCGGCCGGAGACACTCCTGGGATCATGGCGGCGAAAATGGCACGGGCCTGTCCGCACGTACACGTACAGTGGGGGTGGGTGGGTCGCTTCGGACATCGTATAGCTGACGAAACTCAGCTGTGCAGTGCATGGCTTGGACGACGGCCGTAGCCCGTTTCTTCTCCCCTCTTCTTGTGCCGTTGTGCAGTGTATGTAGGTGACGCGCAGGCGCTTGGGCTTGGCACGAAGCACGTGCACGATCGAGATGGCCGATGGCGCGTACTGCGCGCGCGCGGGCCGCCCCCCCGGCCCGATCGCGGTCGCGCGGCGTAGGCGTAGAGCAATCGATCATCGATCGCTGTTATGGCTGTATGCCGACACGTACAGCGGGGGGTCTACTCCGCGGGAATTCCACATGTGGCGACGGGCGTCCGACGTGGACACGACCGGGTGACCGGGATCGCCATTTTTTTTTCCCGTCTCGCTGTCTCGAGGAGGAGACGAGCTCGTGGACAGCGATACACTGGTACGCGCGCTCCATGCGCTTTGGGTCAGTCACTGTTTGGACAGCCTGGTCTTCACGTACGTTTCACGGAATATAACCCTGCACCGTAGCAGCCACAAGCCGGTAACGATATAGATCTCGTCGTCGACCGTCGTGGTATATACTGTCGACATATACATGTACCACAAGTCTAAGTGGAAAGATCGATCGCACATAGCGCTTTCTTCTTTCTTTCTTTCTTTCTTTCTTTCTTTCTTTCTTTCTTTTGAACAGAAAATAAACTAGCTGTGACGACCTTCCAAGAACACTAGGATATGGTTGAACAATGTTACCTATGGCAGCACGCCATCGAATGGACATTGGAAGCTCGGTACTGCATGCTAGTAATTAGTGTAGCCACTAATTTCACTGAAATATTTATATGCATATTCGTCCCCGATGCTTGATTTCTTTATTGAAGGTGGCCAGATATTTTTCTTAAAAAATATATATATGTGAAGACCAGATGTTTGGGCTTGATCGACAATACATATATGCTATAAAATATACCGACTTCCGGATTCCGTTACAATATAAAAAGTAGCTAGGGAAAAGATTTTAAAATGCCGATTGCTTTGGAATGTTTTCATTCATGCGCAACTTGTGTTCTCGAAATTGACATTTAAAAGCACAACCAGACTTTGATATTTTGTTTAGGTTTGACCAACAATATGCTCAAAACCCACAAACTGCATGTTTCTTTTCTTTTCTTTTTTTTCTCACGTCTTCTTATATATTTCTGAAATTTTTTTTCGGTGAAGATACAGTACTGAGAAATTGGGTGCTGATAGGAACCTTTCCTTGCATAGTTCCTTCGACAGCTGCACATGCCTGAAATTTTCGTTGCTAAATGCTGTGAAGAAACAAAACAAAAGGCGCGAGCACTACAAATTGACCGTAATTGATCCTGTCATCTGTAAATGATGGTCCAACCAAATGTCGCTATCAAAGTGGTTGTTGTGCTAATAATAGCATTCTTTAGCTTAGGCTTTTCTGTTGCCGTGTCAACGATCCCACACACATACAAATTAATCAGTGATGCCCAGAAGGAAATGGAAACAAAAATATCCACAGTTTTCTGAAGTGAAAGTTCGTGGCATACAGCTGCTAGGCAGATGCTAGCTGACGATCTCTCTGTCACCTTTATTTCCGCGCGTTCCATTGGTAGTGACGTCCACATTTATCTCTAGAGTCTTGACGTGTGCCCAAGCATTATTTCTCGCAAGCTTCCATGGCCCTATCAGGGGTAGCTAGATGATGGGTTGCACAGCCTAGTGACTTTGTAGTGATTTATGTAAATCAAGTGCTACTTCACCTTCACCCTATAGGTTACTTTGTTGCTCGTAGTAGTTAAAAAATGTGTAAGTCTGTGTAGTAAAAAGTTTACTTAGCAAAGCCCATCGGTTAACCTTGACGAGCTCTCCATTTGAATATATATATTGCGATTTGACTTGCATGGCATGGAGTATAATGTTTGCAACAACAAAATCATAATCGCAGGAAGTAGTTAAGTTCTAGTAGATGTCAGTCAAATGAAGTTGTTTTTGTGAAACAAAATTTCCATTATATTGGGCTAGGCTAATTGTTGGTTGAAGGTAATAATACTTCAATCTTGAATTATATAATTACTATAGTACATATTCCTACTAAGAGTCTTAGAAAATTTTTTAAAACGAGATCCATTTGTGTCCAGAAAACTTAGCAAAAAATATTGACAAAAAATTAATAAAGGAACTATAGTACATATTCCTACTGAGTCTTAGAAAATTTTAAAAAATGAGATCCATTTGGGTCTAGAAAACTAGCAAAAAATATTGACAAAATATTGACAAAAAAATGTTGACAAAACATTAATAAAGGAATCGCTTGCATTTATTATTCCAAGCTCGCATTCATTTTTGGACCAAAAGCTGGCGAGGCGGGATCCCGCGAGCTTTAAATCGGGGCAGCGACGTGGCCGCTGCTGGCCGCCCCGGTACGGCAGCAGTCACCCCAGCAGCCCCACCGGTCTGCGAGTACAATGAAAGTTGAGAGGATGGGGGGAGTCAGAGGTTGCGGAAAGCGACGCGGGCCGAGCGAGCGAGCCAGTCGGGCCACCGTGCATGTGGCCCGTCGCCTCGCGCACCGACAGCATCCCTGCGCCGAATCAATGGGAAATCGGAGATCGTCGTGGATCGGGTTCGCCTGCAGGCCTGTTCGATCGGAATTATCGAGCTGGATCGCAGTTCTTGGCAAGCAGTTGCTTGATTGCTACTGCTGTCTGCTGCTGCAGTAATGCAGTATCTCTTCTGCATGCAATTCACATTCAGGCCCTTCAATGCAAAGTTTACGCTGAACCTGAAGCTAGCATTGCATGAATCTGATCTGTTTTGATTCGGTTTTTAACACGATTAACGCCTGAATGGCTGAATCACACCGAAAAGCTCGCTCGATGGTTGGGTCTGCATTGTCGGTGTTGATTGTACGTTCTGGTCAATCAATATACAGTTCGCGCGCATGGGCGCACCGCGTCGTGACAGTGATGCCCATGCGTGGTGTTGCTGTTGCATTGGCCCTGTTTAGATGTTTCGCGAAATTTTTTTCGAGTATGTTCCCTCACATGCATGGCATATTAAATGTAGTCGAAAAAATAACCCATTATATGGATGGAGTGTACTTCGCGGGACGAATCTAATGAGCCTAGTTAGGTCGTGATTAGACAATAAATTGCTACAGTAAACATGTGCTAATGACGGGTTAATTAGACTCATTAGGTTCGTCTTGCGATGAACTGACATAATCTATAATTAATAATTAGTTTTATAATTAGTCTATATTTAATACTTCAAATGTGTGCCCGACATACTGTAAATTTTTTTCGCGAAACATCTAAACACGGCCATTGCTGCATTGCATCTCCATGTCACGATTATTGCGCCCAGTTAAACACCTAGCAGAGTAGCCAGTAAGAATGTAGTGAGATTACTGAACAAGTTTTCCTAATACGTTTCTACACTGTGTGATCCAACAACAAACAGCTGCTACTGGAGGGCGACCCGCAGGCCGCGCCGCACCGTGCCGTGCTGGAGCAGTACAAGGCGAAGGCGGAGCACTACCTGTGCGCGTGCCTTGGCCTCAACGCCGGCGGCGGCGTCAACGGCAACGGCAGCGACAACGTGGACCGGAGCCCCGGCGGGATGCTCTACGTGCGCCAGTGGAACAACCTCCAGTACGTCTCCAGCGCCGCCTTCCTCCTCACCGCCTACTCCCACTACCTCTCCTCCTCCACCACCTCCGGCGGGCTCCTCCGCTGTCCCCGTGGCGCGGCGGCGCCAGGCGACCTGCTGGCCCTGGCGCGGTCGCAGGCGGACTACATCCTGGGCCGGAACCCGCTGCGTCTCAGCTACATGGTGGGGTACGGCCGCCGGTTCCCCGTGCGCGTGCACCACCGGGGCGCCTCCATCGTGGCGCACAAGGCCAACAGCCGGTTCATCGGGTGCATGCAGGGGTTCGACGACTGGTTCGGCCGCGGCCGGGCCAACCCGAACGTGCTCGCCGGCGCCATCGTCGGCGGGCCCAACTGCCGGGACGAGTTCAGGGACGACCGGGGGAACTACATGCAGACCGAGGCCTGCACGTACAACACCGCGCCCATGGTCGGCGTCTTCGCAAGGCTGCACCGCCTGGCCACGGAGGAGGGGCCGGAGGGGTGCCGGAGGGGGACTGCTGGTGATGATCAGGCGGAGTGTAGATAAAAGGAAGGGTGATGGGGAAGAAGAAGGCGGGGGACGACATTCTTTTTTCTTTCTCGTAATAAGCTTAATTATTACTAGCTGCTTCCATATAATTAATTTTTTTCTGAAGTGTTAATATATATGAGAAAGATAAAGAAAGAGAAGAGTTTTTGGTTAGTGAAAGAAAGAACAGGAACCATAGTGGAGGAATAAGGAGGGGAAAAAGGGTGTGCAAAGTTACATGTATGTGTTGATGTAGGTGTCTCAGAACTGAAACAGAACTGTAATGTTTACTGGGAGAACAGTAAATATATACATAGTCACATAGAAAGTTGCATGCATCTTGGTATATGTTTCTTTCTTTTCGTGAGCTGACCTTTTTTTCTTGGCGAGCGCTTCTGAAGCATGCCCCATATGTGATCTGAAGAAACTTGCATTTGGTCGCCTTGCTGAAACCATCTGTTGATCTCCACGCAATTCTGCACATCATGCTGTTAGATATATGCCCTACAGCCAATTGGATTGGATCCACTAATGGGACTACAAAGTGGAAGCCCATTAGCATGGTCTATTAGCACTAGAGGGACTACACCATCTATTAGTCTTGTATTGCTAATGGACGAAGGGATGGAAGATCTTCCTCCTCATATATACGTGGGAGGGGCAAGGGGGGCGCCCCAAGCAAGTTGTGCCGCCCCAAGCCCTAGCTGCCCCTCTCTGGCCGCCGCCTTCTCCTCTCCCGCCGCACGTGCCCCGGTGCTGGCACACCGACGCTTGGCGTTCCATCCTCGTACGTGTGGATACTTCGGAGGTGCTGCGCTTGGAACACTAGGACGAACCACACGTGCTGCAAGGACCAACGGATTCGCAACTTCACGGCACTGCTACCTCGACGCGCTTCTCTACACCGAGACGCTTCCGCTGCATCTACACTTCTAGTGGTAACGATCTGAGATCTATAACTGCAGTTGTTCCTGGTTTTGGGGTACACGATTTTGTACTGTGCTAGCATAGCCTCCGGAATCCCTTCACGTGCTGTGCATGAGCTCGCTATTGGAGAGAGTGGCAGGGCTGCAATGCCGCTGGGTAGAGTTTCCCGTTTCATTTGGGCCTGACATATATTACACTGGGCCATAACAGCCTTTTACTGGGCTTTTGCCAAATGGATATCTGGACCTTGATCTTTCTTGGAATTGTTTGGTCGATGGACCGGATTGTGTTTTCAAAACACATTGTTGAAGGACAAAAACTGACACGGTTTATAAAACACCCAGTAGCAATTAGGCTTTGTCCGTCAACCATTGGGTAAAGAAAATAAAATTTACTTCCTCTATTTCAAACCTTTAGGTCGTTTTGACATTTTTAGATTCATAGTATTTGCTACGAATTTAGACATAGTGTTTATCTAGATACGTAACAAAGATGCTGAATCAAAAAAGCCAAAACGACTTATAATTTGAAACGGAGATTATAACTTGTAAATTTTGTGGGTTTACTGCTTCCAGGAATTGCACCATCCATGATCCATTACCTAAGCTATTGTGAATTTTAGTCTATGGAATGAGTTCGTTCTATCGTATCCATGCCATCATATTTCAGTTCAATTTCAAGCAAGATTAACGCAATTCTTTTGAGCAATCATGTTCGTTCCTTCAAAGGAAGCCGCACACGCTGACACCTCACCGCCCGAACCCAACCGCAAAGTTGGCACCGCGCCTCCGCCCGCGACCTTGGCACCAACCCCCAGCGCCGCCACCCACCCTGCCGTCGCCTCCAGCCGCGTCCGCCGGCGGCGAGACCGACCGCGTCACATGACCAGGAACCACACCCCGAAGTCGCTCGCCGTCCTACTCCGCGCCCGCATGCACCCGGACGCCGTCCCCTCCCCGCCGCCGCAGCCGTCCCCTCCCCCTCCGCCCACCGACCCCGACCCCGCCGCCCCGCCCGCGGCTTCCGTTCTCCACTGGCTCCATACCGCTGCCTCCGCCGCCTCCCCTCCTCCCGCGACGCTCGACGGCTTCTCCGATGGGTACCGTTCCCTCGACCGCGGCGGGCGCCGCGAGGTCCTGCGCTCCCTCGCCACCGACTACGACGTGCCCCGCGCGCGCGTCCGAGACCTCATGAGGCAGTACATGAGCGTGGCCTCCGCGGCTGCGGCGGGCGGGGGTGACGCGGAGGCGGAGGACGGGAAGGAGGGCGCCGCGGCGGCGCTGTACCGGATGGAGCGGGGGCTCCGGGACGCGCTCCGGCCCCGGTACGCCGGGTTCCTCGAGGCCATGAACGCGCAACCAGGCGGGCTCAAGCTCCTCGCCGTGCTCCGCGCCGACCTCCTGGCCTTGCTGGGGTGAGATTGACACACTGCCATGCCATTCTGTGCTGTTTTTGTTATGAGAAACTTGGGGATTTAAGGCCTTGGTGATCTCAATTTTGCAATGCAGGGAGGAGAATGCCCCAGCACTGCGCGCCCTGGACTCGTACTTGAAGGAGAAACTGGTGACTTGGCTCAGCCCGGCGGCGCTGACGCTCCACCACATAACGTGGGATGATCCTGCCTCCTTGCTAGAGAAGATTGTCGCATATGAAGTTTGTGGCAGATTTCCTGTTGATTTGAATTGGCGCAGCCTGAATTGTTATTACGATGTTTCAACTGATGCTTTTGTTTTCATTATTTAGGCAGTGCATCCAATCAGGAATCTGATAGACTTGAAGAGAAGATTGGGTGTAGGCCGCCGTTGCTTTGGGTACTTCCATCCAGCAATACCAGGTCAGATTGACTGTTTGGTTGCTAATTGTGGCTTGCTGCACTTCTAGAGTATTGGTGCCTACTGTTGATGCTGCAATTGAATCTAGTCTTCCAAGTTCCAAATAAATCTGCAAATGTACCTAATCTAGCTCTACAAGTTCATAGACATTTTTCTTACATGTACCTTTAAATTTCCATATTGATGAAATGGAACAAGTGTATGTCATCAATTATATAGCTGTTAAGACGTTAAGTGCAGCGACTAGATATTTGCAGGATGAATTTTCCTGAATTGCAGTTGCTTTCTCTGACTGCTCTTACTGCCTTTGTTAACATTAGGAGAACCCCTGATTTTCATCGAAGTTGCTTTACACAAAGATATGGCTGCATCTATACAGGTTATTAAACTGTCATTGTTATCTTTGACTAAATTAGTATTATACTGCACCAGACCTTATGTTCTTCTGTTATCATACTATAGGAGGTCTTGTGGGATGACCCTCCGACTCCTGAATCTGAGGCCAGCTGTGCACTGTTTTATTCGATATCATCTACCCAGGTACACAACAAAGTTGCTAAATATAACAGATTTAATTCCGTGATAGGCACTAGTTAATCAGTGCCTAGAAGTCTAGAACTGATCGTCTATTAATATTGCCAGCCTGGCTTATCAGGTATTAATCTGGGGAAGTTTCTTCTCAAGCGTGTGATTGACATGTTGAGAAGAGATATGCCTTCAGTACAGGTACTCCTGATATATATCGCTGATCATCATTGTTAAACACACATTTTTGTTCTTATTTTCCTTGTATTCGATCGATCACTGCAAATGAAATAGCTTTGGCTTCTATGGGTGTCCGTTGATTGTTTTGCTTGAAAGTGTAGTACATACAGTTTCCTGTAAAATCATTTTTTTACATAGCAAAAAAATCACCAGACTTACTAAGCTCATGTTAAGCAGTTAGCTATGTTTACTGATACATCAAACATCATATACTTCTTTGTTGATGGTTCATGCAGATTTTTGCAACACTTAGCCCAATCCCTGGTTTCATGCAATGGCTTCGTGCTAAACTGGCCTCCCAAATAAAATTAGCAGAGGCAGAATCGCAAGAGGAAAATTCATTAGAAGGAGCTAGCTCTACTTTCAAAGAGTCCATCCTTCTCCCCGAGGAAGAGAAGATGATTCATGATGCCATGTATGTTCTATTCCAAAATAATGTTGCAAATTGAGCTTCACCTGTTTTCAGTGCTGTTCTTGTTTTATATTCCCTCCATTTTGAGTATATGACATTTAGGACAAGCTAATTAGTTAAAATTGAATCCCTTCTGGAAATTAGTACCTGATGACTCCATAGTCCATACATTTAGATTTTCCAGAGACTTTGAATTTTCTTTTCAATTTTTTTGGATAAATGCATAGCGTCTTCTGTAATATATCAACTCATTTTATGTTTGTGGCAACATAGATATAGGGTAATACAAAGCTATGCATATCTCCTGCGTGTTCGGAAGAGGAAAAACATAGAAAGAGGGTAACATTCGAAAGTTGCTTCATGATCTTTGATCATCTGTGTTGTTGCTGTCGCTGCAGTGAACAATCTCATGGGAAACAAGGAATTGAATTATTGCAGGATATACTGAAAACAAGTCAGTGGGTAAAGTCTGAAAAATTATCTGCTGCGCTGAAATATCCTCTAATGCGTTTGTGTGCAAGGTATGCAAAAACATTTTTTCCTCTATTTGTGCAGTAGTTCACTTTCTGAGTAAGTGGAATGCCATATCTAATCACAACTGTTGATAATGTATAGGTATCTTGCCAGAGAGAAAATCCGAGGAAAAGCTCTAGATGCTGTTGCAAATTTTCACTTGCAAAATGGAGCAGTAAGTTAACCAGCATTAGAAATTCAGTTTCATATCTTAAATGCCTCCATTGTGTTACAAAGCAATTTAGTTGCTCTCATTAAGTCATCCACTATGGAAGACATGCAACCTCATGGAGGATGCAAATGCATCAGTTACAAGCCTGAGTTTAAGGCCATGTTTATGTGACCTTTCATTTCTAGTAACTGACATTGTAAACACCCTATAAAAGGTGACCAAGAGATCAATGAGAATACACCTATTCACTATTACCTTGTGTCAATTGTCTCTCTACAATTTCACACTCTAACACGTTATCAGCACTTTGTTCTCCTCTGAGTTAAGAAACTGACGAGAAGAAAGAACAGGGAGAGAGAGAGACAGAGACGTTCTTGCGTCTTGCCTCTCTTCTGATGGTAGCACTCATGCACCACGCACTTGCTCTTCACCAAATCGATGAGCAAGCTCTGCATCTACTTCAAAGACAAGGTGAATCCAGGAAGTATGTGGCATACACACCTTTTTCCCCTTCATCGGTGATTAAAAAAAAAATTCGCCGAAATGGAGGCAGTCGCTGGCATCCTTGGATTTCTTGGAGCCAGCAGCAGTCCATCGGCTCTCTGCATCAGCGGAGATGCCTCCGTTGGCCTCAAGCGCTAGCAGAACTTACCCGCACGCATGCGCCACCGGTTGCCAGCACAGTGTAACGGCAGTGCCCCTGCCCGAGATGCCTGCGCGGCAACCGGCGG
This sequence comes from Urochloa ruziziensis, assembly GCA_015476505.1. Classification (NCBI taxonomy): domain Eukaryota; kingdom Viridiplantae; phylum Streptophyta; class Magnoliopsida; order Poales; family Poaceae; genus Urochloa; species Urochloa ruziziensis. The sequence goes on from CM027119.1 coordinate 48,464,523, forward strand.
GGGAGCCCTATAGTGCTCAGCGGCGTTGCAGACTCGCCTGTGCACTGCATCAGCAGAGGCGGCAGCCAGGCGCACGGCCGCTCGTGCCCACACACGACTGCAGCGGCGGTTGCCCACCTCTGTGGGCAGCGGCCTTGTGTCCACCGACGGCTGAGACGGTGAAGCGCCATCCTCGTCGCCTCCCGATTTCACACGCCGGGACATCATAGCTGCACGCCGTGGAGCCCTGTCCCCGTCGCATCTGGCACTGGGGCCTCCAACAGCGCGACGTCGTCCGGCTTCGCCGAGCTTGCTCGCCCCTCCGTCTTGCCACCGGCCTCGCGGTTTCCCAGCCACCCGATCGCAGCGGCGGCGGAGCCGTCCATCCCTCAACCTCAGGTGATGGGGAGGCCCGAGCTCAGGGGAGACGAGGCCTAGGAGGTGCGGGAAGGGTAGTTCTGGGTGGAGTGGCGGAGGATCTGTGGCGAGCAGTGGCGGATCGACGGCGGCGGGCGTAGGCAGTGGCAGCTGCCCGGCGGCGGCGGCGGCGGTTTAGGGTTGAGCCCTAACCGGCGCCCCGCGTTGGCCGTTTTAGACCACGACTGCTGCGGCAAGCTGGGCCGCCAGCCTACAAGCCCATGCCGCCCTGCACCCCGTACCCGGCCTCCTCCGGGGCCGAAAGCAGAGGTGGGCCAAAACCGAAGTTGTTTTTGGCCCACCGTCCATTTATCTTATTCACTTCTCATAATTTAAATTTCCTCAGAAATTTACAATTCAGTACCTGGATTTTTGTTTATTTACATTATGCAGTTAGTTAGAGTCTGTAAATATTTACTTTCAGACCCTCATTACTTTCTGTATTCGTAAATATATGCTTTTCAACACTTTATGCTTTTCCATGTTCTTCAATTTACAAGTATCTTTGCAAATTAAATTCCATCGCCTTACTTTCATTTAAATTCAATGCAAAAAAATATTCTCTAAATTGAAAAAAAATTCTTTGAAGTTTGGGATCATATGAATTTACGCATGCCTCAGCATAGCGAATATTCCTCAAACTCAGAATTTCATTATGGCACACGCTCATCAAATTTCTCTATTCACTTATCAAAATTGATCATATATTAAAGTGGTATTCCAAACCACCGAGGGATCTACACTATCAATAGTGAATGCCCGAATATGATTATCAAATTTTGAAACTTTTGAATATCGAGTTATTTAAATTATGTGACAGCTAGAAAAATAGCCAATTTATTGATTACGTTTATTTGTTGTTCGAGTTCATTTTATTTTGAATTCACATATATTGCATAAACATGCCATAATTTCTCAAAATTATTGGCAATCATAACGTGGGTGAGATGGCCGAGAAAGAGTTCGACATATTCGCTCTTAACGGCTCCAATTTTCCCACTTGGGCGATGGAAATCAATGTGAATCTGTCAAAACACATGGACTATACATATGTATTGATGAACCAGCTGATGGAGCCATAGCTCCACCCAACATATCCAAGTTCTTCTACCTTATATGTAATAAGGAATCACATCCATCAGGATTTGAAAATGGAGTACATGTTGGAAAATGCCCCACGAATTTTGTGGATGTCTCTTGAAAATCGCTATGAACAACACAAACGTTATTGCCCTCAGGCAACACATGAGTAGAACTACTTACACCTACAATTTTTCAAAATTGTGGACGAGTTCAACCATGTTGTTCATAGGATATGCTCAAAAGCATCGGTTTTGTGAGAAGGAACCCAATGATGCGGAGAAAGATTGAAGACTCTGTCTACAATGCTCCCATCTGAAAGGATCATTACTCTCTATACCGGGAGAAGAATTTTACAGCCTATTCTTCGTTAATTCAGACATTGAAACAGGCAAGACAATAACCATGAACTCACTTTATGGAACCCTAGCAGCGCCCTCCGGGCACTGCATTTCTGTTTGAAGTATGTGTGAATGCGAAGAAAAATGGACCGAACGGGAACAAACTGGCTGGAAATTCCTCATGCAAAGGCAAGCGCAAGAGAGCCCACAGGCCACGTGGGAACTTCCAAACGGGAATATTCATCTCTAAGTCAAAATATGATGGTAGCAACAAAACTGCCTGCTACAGGTGTGGTTGCCACAATCATAGTGCTAAGAAATGCAAGATCCCGGTGACTGGTTTAAATATATATGAAGTATATGAGTCGTACACAGAACATCTAGAAGTTTGAAGCACACTTCACCTCCCTCATGAGTCGGAGATTGTTGCTTAGGACCCTATCCCTAAAGGAGTGGGATCAAGCAACACCAAAACTCCACCAAATCAAAGAGGAGGACCTTCTGGACAAAGATAGCATGCTTGTGGAATACGCTTCCAAAAACATGTTTGGAGACCTCAATAAGGCTCCATATCTTGAACATTTAATTTTGCAAAAGTAGATTCTTGCATTAAAGACATGATGTTGCTACATTTTCATCATTTACAATGATGCAAAATCAGATGGAAAAGATATTTGTTTGGTTGATCACAATCAACCACTAACACAAGTATAGGAGATTACACTCTCCCTAAGGGTATTTCAATATTAATTTTGTTGATACACTTATGTATCCGAATAATATACATACCTTGTTGAGTTTTCATGACATTTTTGGTATGGTTCCCATATCGAAATCTATTACTTAGTAATGATGTGAATCAGCACTTGATGCATATGGATATGAAAACTAAACTTGTGACAATTTCTTTCTCATCATGTGAGGATGTATTACACATACAACAACCCCTCACTATATGTTGCGTGCACAATAATTTTCACTCTTGATAGAATCAAGATTTGGCACGAGTGTCTAGTCATTCTACTTTAGGATGATGAGAAAATTATTATCAATTCTATCGATCACAATATAATTCTCCAAATCATCAGATTTGGTGTGCGTCATATGCACAATAAGGGAATTAATTTTAAGGCCCCCTTACCTTAAAAGTTTTTAAGAATCTCGCAATTTCTTGAACACATTCAAGAATATGCATGTGACTCTATTCAACCATTATGTGGATCAGCTAGGTACTTAACAAAGCATATAAATGCTTAATATAGTCCCATGTGTGTCCCTACGGGTGATACAAATTTTATCAAACGCGCTGCTCAAATTTTTCAATTTAGAGCAAATGGTTCTCGATGCAGGATCATATCCATTCACATGGAATTGTTTGACTTCTGTGAACTATAATATTAAGTACCTTACGTCCATAATGGTCCATTTGAATCTCTATTAAAGAGAATTAAATTATTCTATGTGATCAAAATAGAAATTGCATATTACCAACATCAGTTGGTGGAATGCGGATGTACACATCGCATTAATTTCAAATTCATCAAACTGCAAATACGGCTCCCTCCGTTGCAGTAAGTACTTGGATATATTTTGACATCAGTCAAATGTTTCCCACCTTATATTGGTTATGTTAAGCACATACCAATATCACCACCTCAACATACATTCGTGGGCATGGAGATCTTTGAGGTATCATTATCCATCATTCATAGCATACCTCGGATTACCCACAGGGGATCTTTTGATAGCCCGTATGTTGTTTCAATTATGAGGATGATCCAGGCATTAGGGGGAGATTTAAACCACAAATACAATGCCTGGAATCAGGAGTGCTGTCATATATCGATACCCCCCTCATGTGTCTCCATGTACTAAAGAATCTGGACTATCAAGCTCAGAATCTTGTATTTGCAATCTATTGCCAATAATCTGCCAAATGCATTTACTCGCTAAAGGTGTTTACTTTCCATACTCATTGTGCCAGAAAGAGTGGAGGTACCTTTGCAAAACCACTCAACTCCCAACAAGAGGGGGAGAAGTATGATCACAAGAGATATAGCTTCTTGCAAGCTTAAATGGAAATAAAGAAGTAAATGTTAATCAACATCAAGTTGAAAGACACCTTATGGATACTCACTATCCAAAGCCTATGGATGTTAATCATCCAAAAGACCAGCATATGTGTACACACACTCAGGCGCTAGGTCATTGGAACACCCTAACTCTGTCATTATGGGAATTGACATGGAGTTGAAGGGTTAATATTTTCACAAGCAATATTGGTTCAATTGAAGCAATCATGAAAAGTCTACAAATGTCGACATTTCTCCATCTCAGATTGTCGTATACTTACTGGATCCAGACCAAAAGTCCTAGGCAAGAGCGTATCAACGCTCACTTTGGGTCAAATCAAAAGTGGCAATTGAGGAGAATCGCTCTCGCTAAATGATAATTGAGTAATACCTTACTCTCATAATGCTTTCTTTATAGAAGCAAGGTGGTGAGATAGCAAGAGCTTGTAGCATATGGTTTCATACAGAGACCTAACTAGCATACCCTCGGTATGTGTGAAAAATATGTTCCTATACTTGATTATCGGCAGATCATATGAATTTGAAAGATTTGGATGTACAAGTCTGTATGGACTTTATATTCTAAATCAAGATCGCAACACATGTTGTGTACAACTCAAGTCACCTCATGACTTGTACGGTCAGGTTGTCTGTGGTACAACTGACTAGGTGAGTCCCTTTCTTAGAAGGCTTACTCCCAACCATGATGGTCAAATATGTGTGTTTGTGTTGAAATCCTAGTTGGGTTTTGTAACATCTCCAACCACACACAATAGATCATGCAATCATTTTTAGACGGATTATGAGATGATGGTTTGAATAAAACCAAATCATGATTAAGTCTACAACTTAAGTATATACATCGATCTACCAATATCCTAGAATATTGGACGATCATGTCCATTAACACATTTGGTCGTTTAATCTCTAAATAATGGACCAATATCCATTTTGACCCTGGGATTGAACCACAGTATCATCAAAGCGCATATGTATCTTGCAAATTGCAACAGGCCTGATATTGCATTTACAGATACTTGCTAGCTCAAAGGCGCAACTCCAACAATGCCATATGGTAGGAGAAGGATATCCGCAGATATCTATATGGTACTAAAGAATCTTGACTTATCATTAGAAAAGTTGAGATGATCATAGTGGGATGTGAAGATACTGGCTAATTAATCCCCATTACATATGCCTTATCAAAGATTGATACATCTGTGGTAGAGTTCTCATAGAAGCCGTCATATACTCTATTGATTATTCCCACAAATTATTATGAAGTCTAACATGTTCATGTATGACTTTGTTGAGTAATCAATTGTGATTCCAATAAATCACTAGTCATTATCTATCAAGATAGTGGTACTTGTATTGCTTGGATGCAAATGGGTTATGTGAGCACAATATCACCATATTGTCCACAAAATATTTTATTCTCATGTATATCAATACATTTGAGAAATAAATATCTTGCAAACAAAACATCCTACTCTTTCGCAATTTTAATCACCGAGTCTCTACCAACTTTTACATGTTAAAGTGTTTGTAGAATCGGTATGCGATTAGTTTGAGATTTGCAATATTCAGAGGGAGTCTCCTTGTGAATTATAACCTATCTAAGCATCATGTTGCACTCTTTTCTTTTTATGAGTTTTACTCTCAAGGTTTCTCATATAAAAGTTTTTAATGAGGCAATATCAATATAAAAATATATATGTCATATCTTCTATTTTTCCCCATCGGGGTTTTTCAAAGGAGATATTCAAGACATATTATCTTCTCCCCTGAAAGGGTTTTGAGAGGATTAAAAGATATGCATTGCTCTCTAAAATCTATTGGGTTTGTGATTGAGCAATGATCATAGATATATACCATATCATTTTCTCCTTATTTTTCCCACTGGGTTTTAAAGGAGTTTTAGTGGTATATGCACACACATATTCCTCTTTTTTTTCCCACAGGGTTTTTCAAAGGAATACATTGATCAAGATGGAACTCGAGCAAAGGGGGAGTGTTACAAAGCAATTTAGTTGCTCTCATTAAGTCATCCACTATGGAAGACATGCAACCTCATGGAGGATGCAAATGCATCAGTTACAAGCCTGAGTTTAAGGCCATGTTTATGTGACCTTTCATTTCTAGTAACTGACATTGTAAACACCCTATAAAAGGTGACCAAGAGATCAATGAGAATACACCTATTCACTATTACCTTGTGTCAATTGTCTCTCTACAATTTCACACTCTAACACATTGGACATGTCCAACGGAGGCCTCCTGAGGCGCCAATGCGTAGTGGGGTTCTATGTAGATAATGTAAAGAGAGGTAGAGGTCGACCTAATCTGACTTGGGACGAGTCGGTCAAGACAGATCTTAGAGAGTAGAATATCTCCAAGGAATTAGCTATAGATAGAAGCATTTGGAGACTAGCAATCAACATGCCTGAACCGTGATCTTTGTTTCTTCTTTTGTTTACCGCTAACCTTACCTTTGGTCTTGTGCCGATTTATGTCTTTCTTATCCTTGTTTCTTTTGGGTTTCATCTCTGGCCTACCCCAACTTGCTTGGGACAAAAGGCTATGTTGTTGTTGTTGTTGTATCTTAAATGCTGAGGAGCATATGTGGTTTTGTGGCATTTAGAAACAGAAACTTATGTCTGCTTTACCAGGGAAAAAATCAAATAATTTTCCAAGAACCATCTGTGATATCATACTCTAGTAGTTTTTACTGTTGTATAAGCCATTTTATGCTTTTTTTTTTCATAAAGTTGGGCCTAATTTTAAGAGGATTTCACATAACAATAGTAGCAATTTGTCAGATGATTGAGAGAATAAACTGGTTGGCCGACCAATCAGAGAAGGGCATTCAACAAAGTGGAGGGATCATGGTTAATTATCTTTACAGGTATGCTTCTATTGGGCTGCTGGTGATACTAATATATCTGGATGAGTTTCATGGACAATGTGTTCTAACTATGAGTGTATGATTACTTTCAGGTTAGAGAATATAGAAGAATATGCATTGTCATATTCGAGCACAGGGCTTGTCCATTCTTCATCTAGCCTGTCCCAGTATCTTGAGGTAACTGTTACTAGCATGTGATTTATACTGATTATATTGTTGAAGTGACCTGCCCCTTTTTACCACATCTGTTTCATTTTTCATGTTGCCTTTTGTATCTCACTGAGAATTCTTCTGTAACAGCCTAAGGACACAAGAACCTGAATATTTCAGGAACGCATTTTGTTCCCACCAGTGTATTATATCAGCCATTGGATACTTTGGATCAAGATCAAGCATAAAATGTTTTTCATGATGAACATAATACGAAGTAACATCGACCAAGCTTTGTAAACCCTCTGTTCATTGTGAACGTGGCAGATTCATATGAGGTCTTATAATTTAATAGTAGTTTGTAAAACCATGATTGATGGTTCTGACCTAGTGTTTATGGTTTCTATTATTTTGGATGATGTAATATAGTAGAAAATAATGCACATTATATACTGTTCACAAATATATACAAAGAAAAAGAACTTTGTGAGATGCTAGCTGGGATCATGATGGTTCAGGGTCTCCTGTTTACTACATTCGCACTTTTTTTACACTGCTCTGCATATGCTCTGCTGAACCAAATTGGCTTCCGTAGGCTCCAGTGTCAAGAGTCAAGACTGCCGTCTAGTAAAGGAATACAGGAATAGCCTCAGCATTCGGTTAGTTTGGTCTACTACGTTTGTTGTATTTGGTATCCGTATACTCTCTCTCATTCCAAATGTATGTAGATTTAGTATTCTATGCTGTCAAACTTTTTTTAATTGCACATGAATATATGAATTATTGATTTACAGAGCTTGGTTGTAGATGTATCAATCCCACTTAGCTTGTACTACCAAGTCCTTGCTGCACGGCTGAAAGCAGAGCCGTGAACACTACTACATTACACAAGGCAGAGATTCGGACTGCCAATGTGCGGAGTTCGAAATTTCCAAATAGGCTTTGCTGAAGCTCAAAAGTGATTAACTCGACAACAAAAAATCTGGTATCGCTTCTAAATTCCTGTAAGTTGGCAAATACGGAGACGGTGATGCGAGCTGTTCAAATAGTTACTTGGTACGCTCAGCGCCTCAGATCCAACTTCCAAGCATGCGAGCTGAGCTCGACCACTGCCATTGGCCGTTGGTGTTGACCTGTTGTCGTACCGGCCACGGCTTCCAAAGGCGCGACCGCGCAAGCCTCCCAACCCAACATTTTTCTTCTTTTTCTCGTACCCGGCTCGGGTGAGTTGCTCATCGCTCATCGGCGACAAGTCAACCCGGCGGCGACCTCAGCTGTCAGCTCAGCCTCAGGTGCTCGGAGCAGCTCCACGCCTCCGCCTCGCCAACGCCAAGCGCTCGAGTGCTCCACCTCCACTCTCCGTTGCGATGCCGACGGACACCACGGCGCCGCCGCAGCGCGCGGCGTCGCTGTCCGACGACGACCGTCTGCTCGTCGCGCACTGCGCCGCGCTCTGCTTCCCCTCCTCCTCCTCTCCCGCCGCCTCCGCCGCCCGCTCCTTCCAGGTGCACAACGCGTCCCACCCCTACCCCTGCGCCGCCTTCGCCTTCCCGCCCTCCTGGTCCGCCGCCGACTGGGCGGCGCCCTCCTCCGCCGAGGGCGCCCGCCAGCCGTTCGGGGACGCGGAGGTGGACCCGGCGCTGTTCCCGTCGCTCCGCGCCGTCGGGAGCGGCGTCCCCGCGCGCGCCAACGCGGCCTTCCTCGCCGCCTTCTGCGGCCTGCTCGACGGATCGCCGCTCCAGACCGAGGTCAGTGAATCAAGCGCCGGCTTCTCGGAGCTGTGTACCAGGATAAACCCGTGTGACTATTTGTGCCGAGATCTCGTTGCTGATACAGGAAATGGCACTTGTAGTCCGATCCCTGAGACCCTGAGCCTAAGACTTGATTGTTTCAGGATATTTTCCAAAAGGAGAAATGAAATTATATGGATCGATTTTAAAAGTTGCTTCCTTTCATAGTATGAAATGCATAGGTTTTAGTCGTGTTAGCTGGAAGGAAGATTGAATTGCTGCCATTGCTGTTGTCTTGAAATATCAAATCTGTGTTCATGTATATGTTAGTTTCAGCTGCTCAAACAGTTAAAGATATGTGAGCTGCAGTTGCATTGACCTTTGTGGATTTTAGCGTGTTTGTCTAACTAAAGCGGTGTGAATGACTGAATGTGGACCCAGGATAGAGCTTGGAAATCTGGAGGGAGTGCTTGATTTTATTATTATTGTTATTATTTTGCTGGTTGCTGACTTGATGTTTCTTTTGCAAAGTTTGTAATTCGTCCATTTTTGTTGGAAAGGGAAAGAAAATAGTTTACTTCACATTACATACCATAGATTCAATGAAAGAGGAGGGGACCATGAATAAAGTAACACAACAGTTGCAAATAAAACAGGAAAGGCAAGTCTGAGTCAAACATATTTATTTCCTAGAAGGACCATGCATCATGATTGCAACTAAGTCTTAGACTATGTGAGAGATAATGACATGGCTGGAAAACATAACAACATTTTTACAAATATTCATTTTTCACGGTGCTTTGTGGTTATTTTTTTTTTCTCGAATACGCAGGAGAGCTGCGTATCTTTGTATTAAGAGGAGAAAAAAGTGGTCCGATTACATCAGACAGCACCTCACCTAGACCATAGTGAGGGCTGCAGTAATTGATAGGACTATTACAGAAAAGGATAAGCTAGGACCTGACCTCATCCAAGCCTAAGCTTGCTCTACCAGTCTCCCCGGGAGCAAGGCAGCAAGCCCTTTAGCTCCAGAGAACATCCACATGAGGGATTCCTCCTTGAATGCCTGGATTGCCTGCTGCAAATTTGGGGCTATCCCATCGAAGACACATGCATTTTTATGTTTCCATAGCGTCCAGGCTCCGAGAATGCAAAGAGAGTTGAACCCCTTCTTATGTTGTTTCGGCATTTTTTTCCATGACCTTCTCCACCATTCAGCAAAGGAGCTAATGTGTCTGCGAGGTGTCAGGTGGGGTAAGTTCAGAGGCTGCAAGATAGAGAACCAAAACTGTCGCGCGAACACACAAGAGGTGAGGATGTGCTGAACATTTTCTTCTTCTTGGTCGCAAAGAGGACAGCGCTCCGGATGAGGAAGACCTCTTTTTTGCAGCCGATCTGTTGTCCAGCAGTGATCACGAATTGCCAGCCATAGAAAGGTTTTGCATTTGCTAGGGGCCCAGGACTTCCACAGTCGCTTCCAAGGTTCAAAAGTGATGGATCCAACGAAAAAATTCCTGTATGTTGATCTTGTAGAATAAATACCTGAGGCTTCAAACTTCCAGTGATGCATATCGTCTGTAGTATTGAGCACAACAGCAGATATGATGCGCCATAATTCAAAATACTCCCGAAGACCATGCCAGCTGAGTGTGTTTCGAATGTCTCTTACCCAAGTAAGATCCTGCATAGCCTCAAACACTGTTCTTGTTCTTCGTATTTTTGGTGGCACACGACTGAACACATTCGGAGCTGGTCCTCTAGACAGCATCCATGTAGCCAACAATCTGACCAAAATAAGGTGTTCCTTCCATTGCCAACTGTTGTGACGACTGATAGTGCAAACATGGCAGTCGAGTTGGGATGTACCGGCACTTCTAGGCCAGCCCATGGCCTATTCGGGTTGGTCTTTTCAATCCAAAGCCAACACATTTGGAGCGCCCATCCCATGATTTCCAGATTATGTATGCCTAATCCACCAAGATCAATTGGCCTCATGACCTTTTCCCATGCCACTAGACAGTTGCCCCCATTGGTGTCCTTCCTTCCCTTCCATAGAAAACTTCTCCGGATCTTGTCAATAGCTCGTATAAACCATTTAGGCACTTTGATAGCCACCAACAGGTAAATAGGTATGGCAGTGAGTACAAATCGTACTAGGACCGCTCGACCAGCTAGTGTCATCAGAGAAGCCTTCCATCCTGGCAATTTATTGGCAATTTTTTCAATCCAAGCGAGCAGATCACCTCTTCTCAGTCTCTTATCAGATATGGGTAATCCCAAATATGTGGTAGGAAAATTGGAAGTTGTGCACTGTAAGGTGTTGCTGACAATATCCACATTTTCACCTTCACAATGAATGGGAATTACACAACTCTTTGTAGGTTGGTCTGTAGGCCTGAAACATTGCCAAACACTTGTAGGAGATTTTTTGTGAGCTGTAGGTCTGCTTCCTCAGGGCGAATGAAAAGTGCCACATCATCTGCATAAAGTGACAGTCGCTGACCAGTGGAGTGTAAAGGTAGTAGGAGGCCTTCCGATTCAGCTTTGATGAATAGGCTATTTAGAACGTCCATGACCAATATGAACAGCATTGGGGAAAGAGGATCTCCCTGGCGGAGGCCGCGCTGATGAGAGATTGTTGCCCCTGGCTCACCATTTAGGATATTTATGGGTTGACTTGAGCTTATAAAGCATCGAAGGAGATGTGATGAGAGTTAAGGAATGTTAATAAAAAAACTTACTGGTAATTTTATATGGTATACCTTTCAATGGGGCTACGAAGTAGTTTTTCAGCCCCAGTATCCCAGATGCTTGGAATTCTGAAATTTTTTCATGATTGACAATATTGCTTTGGTTTGGACAACAAATTGAGTTACAACTCATGTCCCCTTCCTCTTTGTTTTGGGCAAGTACCACTTTCTTTTGGGCAATTACCATAGCATTCATTGTCTTGCTTCCAGTGATATTGTTCTTATATCATAATATATAAAATTATAATGTTTAAACTTGGTTGTCTTGAAATGTTAACTGAGATGTAAATACAGTGTTTCATTATGTTTTCACCTAAACGAACAAATAGATAATTCCCCACCTTGAAATACAGGTATCGAGAGCTGTGGCTGAAGAGAAACGTATAGTATTCACAGGCCATTCATCAGGAGGTTCAATAGCCACCCTTGCTGCTATATGGTTTCTTGAGAAGTGCACCAGACAGGGAAGTGTTAATCAAGCACACCCGTTCTGTGTGACCTTTGGGGCTCCTCTTATTGGAGACAATATCTTCAACCATGCTGTTAGAAGAGAGGGCTGGTCACAGTGTATTTTGCATTTCCTTCTTCCGCTAGACATTGTCCCACGTATACCACTGACTCCGCTTGCATCCTTCAGAGAACAAATTCAAGCTGTTCTGGATTGGTTGTCTCCTCAGACACCAAACAACTCACCAGCTGGAAGGTCCCTTGTCCTACCTGAGTACTATGAAACTTTACTGAGAAGCACACTATCTATTGCTAGCTATGAGGCCTGTTCTTTCATGGGCTGCACTAGCTCGATTCTGGGAACATTGACTTCCTTCATTGATCTCTCCCCTTATAGACCCTGTGGGACCTATTATTTCTTGACAAGTAGTGAACAACTGATTGTTCTCACAAATTCAGATGCTGTACTGCAGTTGTTATTTTACTTTCTTCAGTTGGATCCCCAACAAAAGTTGCTTGATGCTGCTGCAAGAAGTTTAAGTGCTCACTGGCAGTATGAACCAATTAAACAGTGCATGCCAGATATAGTTTGTGTGGATTACCTGGGAGCAATCTCATCAGCCGTTCCTGGTAGGCAGACAGACAGAGCGGCAATTGGAGGCATTGAACTGGTAAGCCACAGCTTCCTTTTTGGCAATGCACATATCTTCATTATATTTGGCATTTCCTTCACAATAGTGGACATGTGTTCAGTCTGTGCATTCTTGATAAAGAAATTGTAAACCACTAAAGTTGGGTTTCATCATGTGCTATATTGCATCCCAACACAAAAGCATTTCATAGCTTAAGTTGTAATTATCTATAAAGTTTATTTACATAATTGTCGCATCATGTTCAAATAAGCAATCTTCAGTCACCATTTCCAGGCTACCAACATGTATTCTTCTAATTTAAAAGAGACACTTATCTTTCATTTTTTTTAATCACAGAGCAAGGAAGCTATACTGCCCCTCAATGCAGCTGCACAATGGGAGAAGCAAAGACAGAGGAACCAAACTAAGATTGATGAAAGCTGCCAAAAGATCCAGGAAGCCCTCAGATCCCTAAACGAGTACAAAAGAACATGCGAGCTCCGCGGCGTGAGCTACTACGACTCCTTCAAGCTCCAGCGGGAGGTGCACGACTTCAACGCCAACGTGAAGAGGCTGGAACTGGCCGGCCTCTGGGACGAGATCATCGAGATGCTGCGGAGGCGCGAGCTGCCGGACGGCTTCGAGGCTCGTGAGGAGTGGGTGAGGCTGGGCACGATGTTCCGCCGTCTTGTCGAGCCGCTGGACATCGCCAACTACTACCGGCACTCCAAGAACGAGGACACCGGCTCCTACCTGTCCAAGGGCCGGCCGCGGCGGTACAAGTACACGCAGAAGTGGCAGGAGCAGCTGCAGCGCGCCCCCACAGGGTCCAGCCTCGAGTCCTGCTTCTGGGCGGTGGTGGAGGAGCTCCAGGGCGAGATGATCGACGGTAGGACGTTCGAGGATTTGAGGGATAGGGTGGTGAAGCTCGAGAGCGATGCGCAAGGATGGTATAATTCTGGAAGGTTGGGCAACGACGTGTTCCTGGGGAGCTCGTCGTTTGTGGCGTGGTGGAGGACGCTCCCCGAGCAGCACAGGTCGGCGTCCTGCATCGCGAAACTTATTTCTTTGTAAGGGGTTTTTCACCGGCGAGGATTGTTCCTCGTCTTCAGGGAACAGCTGCAGCCTGCAGATGTATATTGTAGCCTCAGATCCATGTAAATTAAGTGCGCTGCTGTGTATGTACGTATCTGTTACAATAAGCAGACCACCGCGGTAGTGCTAGTTTTCACCCAACTCGTAAATCAAAGAGATCGTGTTCAGAAACGGGTGCTTGAGAAATGTTATGCATCGTGTGACATTCAAATGTGCAATCCAACTGTTCGTTCTCTTTCTCTCCATGCTTACAAGTAGCTGCAGGTCATTACTCGAATGAATCAGCATTCAGCAAGGAACATTAGACATCTTACTGAGCTGGTAAACAGTCCGTTGCATCCCAATTCCCAAACAGCAATTGCACTGAACAAATTAAAGTAATTTGTCCGCTGCAGTATTTATCTTCCCATCTTTAGTCTCTGCCTGGAATTGTTCATGAAATTCGGCAACAAGTGCCGATGCGTTGCTTACAAGAATAAGTCGAGGTAACAAGATATCTGCTCAAGTTACTTTGGTGTGTAGCCTCTAATTCAGCATTTGTGTATGTTTTGGCTATAGCATCTATCAGAGGCTACCATGTTTGTTCATTCCCTCCTCCCCCGTCCAGTGACTGGGCCGACGTGCAGGTGGGGATGCGACCTGCATCCTTCTCGTCTCGGATGGCCGGATCATTTGCGGTTGCTTTGCGAGTTGCGACCCACGGCGGCGCTCCTGGGTGGCTGGGTGCGCGCGCGGGGTGCTGCTCGGCCGGTCACGCCACAGTGCCACACCCAGGGATGAGTGCGGTCAGGGTCACGCCACACCCAGGGATCAGCGACGACTTCCCTGGTCAAGAGACACGTATCGGCCGGCGCACATATGGTCAGACACGGATGCCCCACGATTGGGAAGCGAGCTGGGACAGGCCATCCCCCTGCGGCCGCGCGGCCTGGTCAACATTCCACTGAGATCTGTGTTGTAGTAGACTTGTAGGGGTGAGATCACAGGATACGTACACCAACGGGACGGTGGAGGAAAAAAATCGAGCTAAACTTGTGTTGTACGATTTTGTGATGGCAAGACGGTTTCATGTAATATTTTACCACCTACTGGAGGTTCTTTTTACCTCTCTCACGGTGTACTCCTTCGTTATCAGCCTTGCAAGATGATCTTTAATGATTCACACGGGATTCTAGGTGACCCATGTTAATTGGGTAAGAGCGTAACGGTAGTGATGTTTTTAGTTACTAGACTTTAGCCGTCTAAGGCGCGACACTCAACCGCTTCGCTAGCCGTATGATGCTTATATTGCTCTTCCATAACCCCGCTTTCACGGTTTAGGTTGCTCCCATTTCACTCGTCGTCTTTTACTCTCTTTTACTTTACTCCCTCCGTCTCTTAAAAAGTGTCGTCGTTGGTGTACGTGCTACAAGTTTGACTCGATCTGGTAAAAATATATACAATATTTGTATCTTTAAATAAATTTGTTAAAAAATTAGACGAAAAGATCTTTCCAATGATACTAATTATGTATCATAAATACTAATATTTTTAATATAAAATTAATTGAAATAAATTCTCTAAAAACGAAAAAGGCACTCTTTTAAAAGAGAGAAAGATGGAGGGAGTACGTGCTAAGATGTTTCTATTCGTCATGTTATCTCTTGCCTGCTCATTTAAAATATGAAAGGATGGAGCAGAGGCGCGGCTCCAGCACGCTCAGCCCTCGGAGCGCCGTCGGATCGCTGCCTTGGAAAGATGGACGGCTCGCGCACGTCGCTGTTGACTGGTGGTCGATATATTGAGCACGTCACTGTCAGCTGTTAGCCCACCTTGCAGGTTGAAGCAGAAGACGGCGCGCGGGCGCCCCCCAGCTCTAGTGGGATATGAAGCATGAAAACAGAGTATTGTTAAAAATGGGCGACAGATCGCCACGTACAAAACGAGCTAGCATTAAGGCTGCTAATGGTCTGGGCTAAGCCCGGCTCTAGTAGTTTGGTTTTTCTATAGGCTCATTTGGTTTGGTGGCAAATGAGTTTAGCTGTATAGTAGTCTGGTTCAGTGTGGTTTTATTTCATGATGAATCGCCGGAATCGTTCGTCGTGTCGTCCTAATTCCCGATTTGCCGCCGTCAAGGCACGTCCTCGTCCACCTCCTGGCTGGTGGCCGGCCAACGGACTGCCGCTGCTGCTGTAAGACTCGAAAAGCTGCTGCCAGATTGGGTCGGTTTGGTTTTACAAGGCCTCGGATTGGCGCGGTGCAGTTTTATCCGTTCTCATGCTAGCAAGGTTTGGTGCGGCTTTGGTCAGACCATTAGCAGGCGAGCCTTCTTGTCTGACAAGATTCGACCGGCCCAGGCGTGCCTCGACTGCCTCCTCTCTCTCCTCCCTCTTTCTACCCTTCGTCAGTCTACCACCTGGTTCCGCCGATCGCTGACACACCGGCCCCACCCCCGCGCGCCGAAGATTTTGCGAGGAGCTTCTTTCCCGTTCCGTTGGCCGTTGCAGCAGGCTTGGCAGCCGCAGCCAGACCAACCAAACCACCAACCCCAAGGTTGTCCCCACCCCGCAGCGTCAACAACCAAACCCGCGGGAGAGCACGGCTCGGGGTTCCTGGGTTTACCTCTCCTTGGTCTTGCGCCCCCGCTCCTGCCTGCGCCTGCGCGCGTTCCACGTGCTCACCCGTGGCCGGGAGCGTCCCCTGCCGCGGCGCGCGCAGCCCAACGCCAACGCCACGGCAAGATAAATAAGGACCTTCCCCTAATAAAACAATCCAATCCAATCCGAGGTCCCGAATCGCGATCGAATCCCGTTATTTTCTTTCGATCTCTGCTCTCGGATTCTCAATCCCATATTCCCATCGCCCCGATCGATCCCCCCGGCGTCGCCTCTCGATCGGTGCCGCCGCGATGACGGCGGTGGGGCTCCGGATCGGGCCGTTGGGCGGCTGGCCGATGCGCGAGGTGGATGACGATGAGGATGAGGAGAGGCGAGGGGCGGGGGAGGCGGAGGACGGCAAGGACGAGGACTGGGCGGTCGACAAGGAGAGGAGGAGGAGGAGCAGCGGCAAGCGGAAGAGGAGGCCTGCGCCGCGGCGGGGCCGCCCGGTAGCGGGGCCGGGGCCCAAGCGGCGGCGCGCCGTGGCGGCTGTGGCGCACGACTCCGGGCAGGGCGCGCTGCCGCGGGACACCGGAGAGCCGTCGCCGGAGGATGGCCTCAATGCTGCTGCTCCGGCGGCGGAGGAGGAGGGCGGGGAGCGCGTGGCACCGAGCACCAGCGGCAGGAGCGGCGCCGGGAGGAAGCAGGGCCGCGCCGGGAGGGGCAGGAGGTCGTGCCACCAGTGCAAGAGGGTGAGGGAGAGCCCCAAGGAGATGATCAGGTGCGAGCTGTGCGACCAGAGGATCTACTGCGTCCCCTGCGTCAGGAACAGGTAATGCTGCTCCCAATCGATCGGGTCACCCACTGACCCACCTCATATTCTCTAGCTCTTTCTGGGAATCGTCAGGGAACTTTGTGACTCTGCAGGTATCCGACATTGTCAGAGGACGAGGTAAGAGATCAGTGCCCCTTCTGCCGCGGACTCTGCGTCTGTACGCGGTGCGTCGGCAAGGATAAACAGGCTGGGCCCGAGGTGATGATCCTGTGCCTTTTGAGCTCGCCACCCTTTTACATGCGTACCTCAGCAACTCAGCATGATTTGAAGCGATAAAATTCCTGAAATTCGTATGGTTCCTTGTTTAGAGGGCATTGCTCTCTGTTGTGAGACATGCTGGATGTGTTCCATGTGAGTTGATTAGATTGCAATAAGGAGCTCTTTGTTACTGGCACTGGCCAAAACTATTTGGAGAATTTGACTTGTGTGATTTATGTGAATTCACGAGTGAGCAGTTGATAAAAAAAATATCAAATTTCCAGTCACAAACACTTCATTTCTTGTGGTTCCTTGTCTAGAGAGCATTACTTTGTCACTGGTAGTGGGCGAAATTGCGTGGAGACTTACATGAGTTTTTTTAAGTCATGATTGAGTTGTTGAGAAAAGGAAATACCATATTTCCCGACCACTCTATTCTTGACTTCTGATGTTTATCTTCTCAATTGTAGAGCTTGGTTATGAGGAGATGCAATAGCAATGGATCAGCTACAAGGAAAAATAGGCCCGCTTCTGCAGGTGTGAAGTCACCCAGTGCTCGTAAAGCGGCACAACGAACTTTAGGACTCGACCACTCCGTTGTTAGGAAAAAAGAGATGAATAATACATCTGCCATGTTGGATAAGGTGGATACACCAGATGTGAGCGCTGATGAGGTTGATCCTGAAACAAAACGCAAATATGCTGGCTACCTGTTGCAATACTTGTTGCCATGTTTGACACAGCTCAACAAGGACCAGATGGAAGAAAGAGAAGTGGAGGCCAAACTTCAAGGTAAAATAAATTCATATGGAATAACATATTAGCTACTTGTGGTATTTAACTGTTTTTTAATATTATCGTATCATTTCCCCCAAACAGGAGTGGAATTGTCAGAATTGAGTGTTGAGAAAGCTAACACTGGGAGGGATGAGAGGGTGTTCTGGTACTGGATGTTTTCAATTATTGATAATGTTTAGCTTTTTTATTATCTTTAGTCGTATATGTCTAAAAAATGTTCTGTGAACCAGTGACAATTGCAGAACGTCAATATATGACCTACATAGAAGCTGCCCAAACTGCACGTACGAGTTATGCATTGTCTGTTGTAAGGAGCTTCGTCAACACCATCTTGAGGGTTCTTGTGAGGAGGCAGCAGTACCGGTACTTGATCCTCATGATAGATGGCCTGACTATATGCATGGTGGTGATCCATTGCCTGATTCTGTTATGAACATTTACAAACAAACTGGTTTGCCTAATTACCAATCTATCAAGTGGGAAGCTGATCCCCATGGGGCCATTCCTTGCCCTCCATCTGAACTTGGTGGGTGTGGCAACCATCTTCTTAAGTTGAGACAAATTTTAGAACAAGATAGGTTACATAAGCTTGAAATGGTGGCTTTGCAAATGAGCAAGCAGCAGCAGCCTTCTGATATTATCAGTACAGATATATGTGAATGCTCATGTTCAGCTAATCATGGAAGTTCGAGGAAAGCTGCCACCAGAGAAAATTCAAAAGATAACTTCATATACTGTCCAATATCAGATGATGGGAAGCCAGATGATCTCAAACACTTCCAGAAGCACTGGGTGAAAGGAGAACCTGTAATTGTGCAAGGGGTACTCAAGAAAATGTCTTGTTTGAGCTGGGAGCCAAAACACATGTGGTCTCAAGTACATGGCACCAATACTAGTTCTGAGATGGAAAAAGTGAAAACCATCGACTGTCTGTCTTGCTGTGAGGTTACTGCAATTCATGCCTCCAACTGCAAATTAATTTACTCTACTAGTGTTGCAAACTGTGGTTTATTATGTAACTAACTAGCATTTACACAAGTGTTACTTTTTGTGTCGGTGCCATATATTATGAGATTCTTATGATAGGTGTTTCGGTCACCTGGCTAGGTCAACTAGGTTGAATATCCAAATGTGCTTGTATTTACTTGGAACTTATCTCTCTGAATCTGACATGTGAAAATGAAGGATAAAAATTGCTGGGGCTAACTGCTAAGGAGTTAGGGTTCGAGCTACAAGTAGTCCAAATCTAGGCGCATGTTTGAGGAAAAGAAAATGAAGAGTAAACATTCTTAAGGGGCATAGAGTAGATGCAGTTTTATTCCTCAAATGGCTGTTGAATTAGTCGATTTGAAAGACTCTGATCAGTGCAGTTAGTTTATTTCCTTTTATCCAAGTGAGAAACATAATCCATTTGTTTATGTATGCAGGTCGAGATACACACGCAGGACTTTTTCGAAGGATATAATAAAGGTCGGCCGTATCATAATCTCTGGCCTCAAATGCTTAAATTAAAGGACTGGCCTACTTCAAACCACTTTGAAAACATTTTGCCTTGCCATGGAAACAAATACATCAATTCTTTGCCATTCCAACCATACACAAATTTAAAATTTGGCTTGCTAAATGTCTCTGCGTTGCTTCCTGGTGACATCATAAAGCTTGACATGGGCCCAAAATCATATATAGCTTATGGCTATGCACAAGAACTCAGCAGAGGAGATTCTGTTACGAAGCTTCATTGTGATCTGTCTGATGCGGTAAGTAAATAAGCACACTACTTTAGCAATTGAGAGATCTACACCATTCCGGTGGACATAGTTATATCATACTGAACTTTGTTCATCAAGTCCTTGAGTGGTTTTTTTCATCTGTTGCAATGAGAACCCTTAGCATCTCGCTCTAAATTTGTTTTCTATAATTCTCCAATGTTATTTGGCTGTTGCAGGTCAATGTTTTGATGCATACTGTCAAAGTTATTCCCTCTGAAGAACAAAAACAGGAGATAAGAAAGTTAAAAATAAGACATGCAGAGCAGGATAAAAAGGAGCGTGTTAGGAATGTGGCAATAGATGGAAATGATACAAGCATGGAGCATGCAGATATATCCCCAAATTATTGCATGGATGATGAGGGAGGTGCATTATGGGATATTTTTAGGAGGGAGGATGTTGGAAAACTAAAAGAGTACCTCACGAAACATTCCAGAGAATTTCGCCATTTTGGCTGTATTTCAGTTAAAAAGGTTAGTGTTCATATGATACCTGGATGAGCACAGCAGACCATAGTTTATTGCTTTGTGACACTTGTTTTTAATACAGACTTTCAACCCTGTGCATGATGAAACATTTTATCTAACAAACAAACACAAGAGGAAGCTCAAAGAGGAGTATGGTGAGTTGCCTTATCTATGTATATATTTAAAAATCCTTTGGTGCATATGCTTACAGTGTTCAGTAATCAATTTTCTTATGCTGTTGTAGGAATTGAGCCATGGACATTTGTACAAAGACTTGGAGAGGCGGTTTTTATTCCTGCTGGGTGTCCTCATCAAGTGCGGAATCTCAAGGTAAACTTGCCGATGCGCTCGTGCAGTATCCAGTTTCAATGACACATTCTGCAACTCAATGTGTTATATGTTTTTTATCTTTGCAGTCTTGCACCAAGATTGCTTTGGATTTTGTATCACCGGAGAACATTCAGCAATGTCTTAGCTTAACCGAAGATTTCCGCAGGCTTCCAAAGAACCATAGGGCGAAAGAAGATAAACTAGAGGTACAACTAATCATTGCACGTCTATCTTGAATCTTCTTTATTTCTAAAAAAGGGAGTTATCTGCTTATTGACGACAGATCATAGGGCGCACACATAAATAGGTTCTGCTTCATCCCAAGCATTAAATCTGAGTAAACACAAAAGACCAAATGCATATGTAGCATAACATGCACGCTGTGCACTTACTTCCTCGAGCCACAAATAGTTGACATTTAACACATTGACACATCTCTCTCAGCTTCAGTATGTTTATAGCACACTATACATGCTGCCCTTTGTTTTGATACGTTTGTCCATAACACAAGCACACTAAGTAAAAGTTCCAACTTGCCAAGGAAAAAAAAGGTGTCGCTTAAAGAAAAGAAAACACAATATAGCATTACCATGATATAACCACTTCTCTTCTTTCAAAGCACTTATTTAGGAGTAGAGTAGAAATATTGTAACAATTACACTCTCCATACCCTGGTCCACTGTAAGACTATTCTTCGAAACCCATAGACAGAAAGTGAGACAGAGGTACTCCTTTCAATTGAAATGTCAAGGATGAAATAGTGGACTTCTAACCAAATGCGCACTTTGTAGTTTTCAAACTTAGTGTAATATATTTGTCAGGTGTATTGTTACAAAACTACTCTTTGATACAAATATACTTTTATAAATTTTAAATATCTAAACTAATAAAAAGTAATTTAGATCAAAATTTGGAACTGTTGACTTCGTGAAAAAATGCCACACAATTGTGAGCTATTGTGTGTGCACTACAAAACCACATACAGTTTTGATAAAAGTTCTGTCTTTGAACCTAGCTGTGTCGCAGTGTAACGAAATGAGGTCTCTGTGTTGCTATGGGTCTTGGCAATGTCCTTATTCACTTATTCACCACGCCCTTAAGCTTCCATGGGTACCCTCCTCTATGCCGGACTAAAGAACCAGTCAACCTGGAACAAATGTACTCCCTCCTTCCGCCTTTACAAGGCATGAGCTGACCTTGCACGGTCTCACGAGTTACACTTTGACCACTTATTTCTCTTATATTTATATTATATTATTTATGATTATAAATTTACGATTATTAGATAGTATATGTAATCACAAAACTAACTCATTCAAGTTTGGATTGTAAAAGTTAAAAACTGTTAGCTTAATTATTGGTCAAAGATTGTAAACTTTGATTTTTGATATACGTGCGCGCCTCATAAACAAGGAAGGAGGGAGTATACCTTACAAATAAATTTATAATCAGCTCTTGATTGCCAATCAAGATATGCGTCAAAAGCATAGAACAGAAAGTCAGACCCATCATCGATCCGGTAAAGCTGCTAATTCACTGGTTCAACGGTATGACTCGTGAACTGGCGGATTCGACTCCAGTTTGGAAAGAGTTATTTTAGCATGTGTTTGGATGGATGAAGTGGGACGGGACGTGGTGATCCCATTTTTCATGGTGTTTGATTCAGAATCATGTGGTATTAACTCTATATGCAGGATAGCTCCATCCCACCAAATTGAGCGGGCGGGGGCATCCCACTTCGTGTCCTGTCACGACCCCCTCATGCAAGGCGAGCACAGTGCGGCGCAATCGCACGAGTTCAAGGTGGTGTCGACCGAGCGTTGCAGGTGGCCAAGGGCGGCGGGGGAGAGCCCTGTGTTTGGTTGGTGGGGGGCCAAGGTCCATCTGCGGCGCAACCATAGTCGGGGGTAGTACCCCAAGCAGCACAACCGTGGCCTCTGAGGCGAGGTTCGCACGCGGCTCAGGAAGGGAGGGCGGGCGGCAAGCCCACACACGATGTGGGAAAGGCGGCTGGCCAGCCGACGGGTAGAGCAGCCATGGCCTGCGAGAGTGAGCTCCACAAGCGGCCCAACCATGGTTGGCGGAGCGAGCCTCGCACGGGCGATGCGGGATCGACCGCAAGCCTTCAGGCGGCAAGCTTCGCGCACAACAATGGCCTGCGGGGGAAACTTCCCAAGCGGCGCGGCCATGGTCAGCGAGGCAGCAGTCACGAGGAGGAGCAGCACGAGGAAGAAGATAAGGAAAAAATGCTCTGAGAGCACGAGGAAAAAATCCATTTTTTCTTGATTCCTTGAACCTATCCTCCTAACCAAACACAAAGTAGAATGATCCCATCCCTAAAACTGGGATGAGACCATCCCATCCGATATCATCTACAAACCGAACACATGCCTTGAGATGTGGGTTTACCAACCCAGTATACCTGGGTTATACTAGGTTTAATTCCTCATTTGAGCAGATTTATAGGGCTGATTTAAAAAAAAATCCTCTCGCCGACGTAGCCGGGGTTCAGAGGTTTTCTAGACCCGAATGTTACTTTTTTTAATGAAAAACCGTGAGGCTCTTCACCTTGATCGGATCTAGTTTTAACTAGAAAAATTAACTCTAAATTTAGTGGTGCTTTTTTTTTTAATCTCCAAGCACATAGTATATGGATGTCTCTGGCGACACTTCCCTACACATTTGATTTTGTCCTTTTCTTCTCATTTCTTAATTACTTTTTCACATTTTGCTACGGAGTCCGATCGTGGGTGCTTTTGCAAAGGATTTTATGCCCATCTTGGGATAATCCAGTATAGGAATAATGGATTCGTATGAATCGTAGATTGTGTTACTTAGCCTCATGGGCTGTTTATATAGGAGTACGCCCGTGGGTGAGGCGAACGCATTCGGCAGCAGCATCTCTCTTGAAACGCGATGGCAGCTTCGCACTCTTGCCAACTCAGCGCGGGCTTAGCCTGGCGCACACGCGCCTCCCTGATAAGATGCCTTCCTCTGCCGAGTAGCCACCGGCACGTGTGCCATCCTGTGTCCGATGAGCCGACGGCGCGGGATCAAGGCTGGGATTGAGTACCGCCGGCGTCTGAAGCTCCTCGTCATGATGCTGCTGGCGGGCGCGACGCCGGCAAGATGGGCGACGGTGGGAGGGCAACTGCGTGGGCCACGCCGGAACCTGTGGCCACTACGTCAATAGGAGTAAAAAGCCGGGTTCGATCTGCTACGCCTGCCACACGGTAGCGTTCGAGACAAGTTGCTTCCGATGAGTGGTCCCCTTCGACCACTTCGACGAGCTGGACCCGATGTGCTTGGAGGCTACCATCGCTAGGCTGCCTCAGAGTCGAGGTAGGGAGATGGTCCATCGCCAGGCGAAGGACCCAGAGGCGGGTGCAGAGGCAGTACCGGTGGAACTCTCCATGATGGTGCCACCGACCACCGATTTGTCGGAGACACTCAGATTTCGGTTGGGCTCACCAGACGATGGGCCAGAGCTTCCCCCGAAATTAGAGTGGAGCTACGAAGCATCTAGGCCGCCGGACGTCGAACTGCACAACGTTGCCGGTTCCACTCCATTCGCGGAGCCGACTTCTATGGAGGCAACCGCCACGATCGTGGCGTCGGAGGTCGACCATTCCGTGGCTTTGGAGGCCTTCATCAACAAAGTCATGAATGACATTCTAGCGCCTCCCGTGGACAAGCCGCTTCATCGCCGTCGAGTTGACCCCGTCCTCGTAGACGCACCTCCTCAACTGCCTTTGTCTGAGGTATCCGACATCAGGCGAAGCTATCGCTAAGCCTTAGGCCCTCTCTCGGTCGTCAAGGCGGCAAAGCGAGGGGAGGTGCTCCTAATGCACCAGCTCGGTGAGGTCGGCGTGCCTCTACCTGCGACAGCTTCAGCAGATCTTTCAAAAAGGGCTTCCACCGCACCACTGGGACTCATTGTCGGATATGTTCCCGATGTTAAAGAACAAGAGTAAGATCTCTCCTTCCGACCACTGGGACGCATTGTCGGATATGTTCCCGATGTTAAAGAACATGAGTAAGATCTCTCCTTCCGTGGGATTGAGTGTTGACTAAGCCCACTGTCTAGGTTGTCTTGGATGTGAGTAGTCCACGGTAGAGTATTTCTTTCGGGTTGTGTTCAGCTGGTCCACCAGCTTGTGTCTATATGGAGTCCATTCCATTGAATTGTAACCGGATATTGTACCAAATTCTCCAAATACAATGATACGCTATATTCAAAAAAAGAAAAGGACGATCTGCCTCGGCAGCGGCTACAACGTCTATCACCACAAACGCGCCATCGGCAGCGAGAATGCGCGGCTAAGAGCAACTCCAAGAGACTCTCTAAATCCTTACTAATTGCAAATTTTAGAGATTTTGATTAAAAAGGTACTTTCCAACAGTCTCTCTATTTGGTTATTTAAACATACACACTCTCTATTCCGGATTTCTCGCTAGGCAAATATAGAAAAGAGAATAACTCTCTAGAGTGCATGCTGAGATATAGAAAAGCTGTTGGAAAACGAGAAGATATAGAAAACGATTTTAATGCAAATGACTCTCTAAATGATGATTTGAAGAGTGAGATTTAAAGAGACTTTTGGAGATTGCTCTAAGGAAGATTGTCAGCCATATCGGCAAGGATGGAAGCGTGTACACGAGGGGAGCAGCGCCGACGGCGTGCTGTGATGCGGATATCGACCGTGTTTAGTTCATGAAAAGATTTCGGGTTTTGATTTTACCGATTTAGGAGTAGTAAATATAGACGAAAAAGGTGGAAAGTTATATGCATAGGTTGGAAATCTCGAGACGAATCTAACGATGGTAATTATAGGGTAATTAATCCATAATTAGCGGATGGTTACTGTAGCATTGCTGTTGCAAATCATGGATTAAGTAGGCTCATTAGATTCGTCTCGTGATTTCCAGTCTATCTATATAACTTTTCACCTTTTTCGCCTACATTTAATACTCCATGCATCTAATATTCTCCTTTGATGTGATGGGTGAAAAGATTTCGTTTTGAAACTAAACATCATATTCGAAGTTGCCTGATACCCCTGCCCTCCAATCCACCAGTGCTACTAAAAAGTCATCGCCCCTGTCCGAAAAATGGTTCTTGGCGACCGGGATCTCCTCTCACGTGGGTGCGCAGCTGCATGTGTCACGTCCCCAAGGATTGAGCAGCTGGGATGGGATTGGCAAGTAAAGACCTGAGATGAATGTTGCGCAGGAGTAGTCAAGAGTTCACGGGCGAAGTTCAAATTCTCCGTGTGTCATTAAAAAATACAACTCATTTCCTATGTGTCATTAAAAGGCCTTGTTTAGTTTCAAAATCCAAAATCCAAAATGAATGTTTAGACACATGTATGAGGTACTAAATGTAGGTAAAAAAACAAATCGCGTTATATAGATGGACGGGAATTTGCAAGACGAATCCAATGAGTCTAATTAGGCCGTGATTAGACACTAAATTGTTACAGTAATGCTACAGTAAATATGTTCTAATGACAGATTAATTAGGTTCTTTAGGTTCGTCTCGCGAATTCCAAACGTAATCTGCAATTAGTTTTTTAATTAGTCTATGTTTAATACTTCAAATGTGAAAAGATTTCCTTCTAAAATCTTTTCACCGCGGAACTAAACACGGCCAAAGTTACACATCCTCGATGCCTTCTGTGCCATCGCCGTCACATTCAACATTTAGCTGCAGGCTCCATGTGTCAGTGGGAGGGAGGCATCCCAACCCCCATGTACCCCCTTCCATAGCTTGCAGCCGCGCTAGGACCATCCCGTGCGCAAACTTGGACAGGCTGCAAGGTTGTTGCGGATGCGGCGGCGGGGGAGCAGATCCGGCGCAGCGTCGCCGGATGAGCACGACGGCGTCGCCGACATGCTATACCGTGACGTGGCACTTGCCTGTGTACCATCTTTCGCCGAGGAGCCGCTGCCCGTTCCTCGAAGGGTCGGCCGCCGCTTGCTCATGTGCCTTCCTCTGCCGAGTAGCCGACGACACGCGGCACGTGTACCTTCATGGGTTAATGAGTCGACGGCGCGGGGTAAGATTGGGAAGACGGCGGCGCCGGCCTGGTCGTTAGAGCATCTCCAGCGGACACTCCAAATTTCACTCTCCATATCTTCATCTAGCTATCCACTTCAAAAAGATTCCCTCTCCATATTGCTCAGCGCTCCAGCAGACTAGCCAAATCTCACCCTCCAAATCCTATTGATCTATATTTTATTGGTATCCGAATTATTTATAATGGCTAGTGACCAATGAGCATAGAGATGATTGTGTGAACAGGAGGATGGCGGATGACATGGGCCAAATTTGGCTACTCAATGGAGATATATGGCCACTGCTACAGTAATAGACATCTAGATAGCTACTCCGCTGGAGCGTTATTTTTGTACTCGAGAGCCAAATATGGCTTTGGCCATTCAAATAGCCATGCCGCTGGAGTTGCTCTTAGGTGGCCAGCCAGCACGAGGGGGCGAGGGGCTCCCAACTGACTGGGCCAGTGCCTCTAGCACCTACAGATCTATGCCGTTCACCGCCGAATTGCATCACCGATGATGAGGCGCAGGCCTACCGCTCACCATCCGCGCGCGGAAATCGCGTGCCTGTTCGCCGAATGGACGAGTCGCTCACCGCCTGCCCGCCCACGTGAGGCGCGGCGTGGGTGCAGGCCTCCTTCCTGGCCCCCCGTCTTAGTCAGCAGGCTGCGACGCATTGGCCACCTGTGCGCATGGGCGCGACCGACGCAGGAAGACATGGGAGTGGTGAATGGCCGAGACGAGGGAAGAAGACCAAAGGGGCATTCTTGTCTTTTCAATTGTGGTGATGGCTCTTGCTTCTATGTGACGGCTATGTTACTCCTTTGTGACGGGATGGCACAGAAGAGACAAGAAATTAAATTTAATGGCATTGAGGGATATGCTAATTTTTAATTTCACGTAAGGGATAAGTCATATTTCTCAATGACATAAAATTTGTCAAAAAAAAAAAAAGAAATGCTGGCCGTGGGCTGTGTTTTGGTGGCTCTCTTCGGTAAGCAAATGACGAGATGATTGCGGTGGTTGTGGTTGTGAGCTAAGCTTAATTCGGGGATTTGGAGCACGTGACCAATCTAATGCCTCGTATGGTATTCGGGGATTTGGAGCACGTGACCTGTTGCAGTCTCTTGAATTTGTTGCCGAATTCAGTCCCGTCACACAATAAGCGGTAGACAGATGGTCGAGGGCATTCCAAATCTTTTACTATCTTTCTGTCTCTCTATATTTATTTTAAGTACCTGCAAAATTATCGCAGCGACAATTGTGATCTGTCACTGACAGTTTTGTTTTTACCTCGTCATGGCTGCAGGTGAAGAAAATGATCGTCTATGCCGTTGAGCGTGCTTTGCAGATTCTGAAGGAACATTGCCCATCCCCCAGCCCTAAGACCGAGGCCGCCTGACATTATCCTCCCTGCGAGACAGCAAGGAGATTATGCACCGGAGGATGTACAGTCGTGCTAGTAGGTTCGTTAGCACAAACAATAGTGTGAGGGAAGGGTAGATTTTGCAGTGATGTATTCTTAGAGATCTGGGTGTACCAAAAAAAATATTAAATGATTTTCTTTATGCCGTACTATTTGTAAAGTGCAGTAATCGTTGTGGTAGCAGAATTTTACTCTTTTGCTTAGAAAAATGTGCCTTCTCAGTTCCCATGAAACTGTGGCGCTACATAGGGGTGTTTAGATGGGTGGAAAACTTTTCATGGAAATGACATATAAAAAAATATACCATTTATGAGTAGTAAACGTAGACTGCTAATAAAAACAAATTACAGATCTAGTCAGAAAATCACGAGACGAATCTAATGACGCGTAATTAATCAATAATTAGCGGATGGTTACTGTAGCATTTCTGCTGCAAAACAAGGATTAAATACGCTCATTAGATTCGTCTCGCGACGTACACTTCATTCGTGTAATGCATTAATTTTTTGTCTATATTTAATACTTCATGAATATAAAATTATCTTGATGTGACATTTTCATGAAAAAGTTTGGAGGGGAACTAAACAGGCACCTTCTGTTATTAGGCCTTGCATCAGTTAATTTTTACTAGAGAGGGCACTATCTGCAGGCACTTTTACGATGAAAACTGCAAAGAGATGCGATTAACAACAAATTGCTATAGATTGGTGTTTACATGTTGGGTAACCTGAACTCAGCTAGATTAGCTTAACAAATACTACCTCGTATGGCAAACCATTGGTATAAAATATATGCATTTAATGAAGTTATAATACAGTAATAGTAAAGTAATAAAATTTTGTAAAATTATCATGTGCGCATACACACAAACTCGATGGCATCCATCGGATCTAATCACAATTTCAAGTGATATACGTGAGAAATCTTGTGGCTAGTTTATTTCAGATGGTGGATTGGAGGGGAGAGGATTATTTGATTGTAACAATCTGCGAAACCTATTTGCTTTTTTTTTTTTTTGAGAATCGAAACCTATTTGCTTGGCTTGCAGGTTGTAAGCTTGTATGCAACAATCCACATATGTAATTTCAAAAAGAAAAACCAATCCACATATGCAAGCTAAACAAACGTGGCATATCTCCAACAGTTCATCAATAAATATTTTCCAATAATAAGGTAATGGTTGGTCTCAATATCTCGTCTATTGTTATTAGGATCATTGCTTTTGTAGTTCTCTAATAATCTCATCTCAAACTAACTTAGGATGAGTCACAACTACCCCTCTATTTAGAAAGAGCTAAGGTGGATTATTGATTTGTTCCAATACTGAGATAAGGTTAAAGGGGGATTGATGAAGCAGGTTTTTTTCACCAACTCTATGGTCCAAGAGGACTATTTGGAACAAGTAGATTGTTTATTCACAAGTGTGCCAATAGCCCAATATGCTCTTGTGTCGTTATGCACTTATACTGTACTCACTCTACCTTAAATTATGGGTCTTTGGTTTTTCTAGATTTTATTGTACCATACCAAAGTCAAAATGACCTATAATTTGAAATAGAAGGGCATTCTTAAAAGAAAATTGCATACAAAACTCAATTTAAGCATTCATTAAAGATAAAGTTATTATTCTCCTCTAAACATTCTTTTTGAGGATGATAACTGACACAGTTTTCCAGGATGGATAACTTTTCGTGAAAAGGGAGGAACTAAACACAGCCTAAAATAGCTACATTTACATAATCAAATTGATTTAGCTAATATGTTGGACATGCTTTGTACCTAGACATAACATATATTGTATCTAGACACTAGCAGAAGGGCACGTGCCGTAGGCACGTGTTTAAAAGAAATACTAATTTAGAAATATAGTCTACATAGACTCTTTAGATTAATCTAGAGCGTTCGATCATCATAAAATCCGACGGTGTAGGATATAGATGACGATGGACGAAAGGAAGATTTTGTTATAGTTAACATGGATTTTTAGATTAATCTAGAGCGTTCGATCATAATTAAATCTGACGGTGTAGGATATAGATGACGACGGACGAAACAAAAATTTCGTCATCCTTTATAGTACATATAGATAACATAGACATAACATATATCTAACTGCATATCAAAAGTTATATAAAAAGCCAAATCGACATGTCTTCTTTAGCTTAGAACTAGGATGATTCCTATAACTTTAAATAATAGAGTAGGGCATGAGCACCTCCAACAAGATAGGGTCTCAAATCCAATCCAAGTATAAAAAGAAAAAGGTAACATATATGCAAACTGACTTATATTTAAAAAAGGTTAAAATGATAGAGAGGCTATAAAACACTATTTTAACATATTTTAAGGATTTCACTTTTTTCTAATGAGTTCTAGATAACATATGGGTAAAATGCCATGGAGAAAGCAGCAAAATTGAAAGATTGAGAGGTGGGGTGGGTGGGGGGGGGGGGGGGATACACCCACTCAAAAAATAGGCTATAGTGATACAAATTCATCTTCCAATCCAAGTGTGTGGGATCTAACTTTTTCCCTTAGATTAAGATGAAGATTTAACTCTCCAACTATGATATCATACATAGAAAACAACAAATCAAAAGAGGTGAGTGGAGAAGAACAAACAACCATTCAAGATGTCACCTTACAATAAAAAAAACGAAGATCTATGTTTCTTGCTAAAGAAGGTGAGATATTACCTTCAGATCGGAGTCAAGGAGGGCCCATCGAATTCTAGATCCCAAAACGCAAGATGAAGCAACGGGTTCGTTGGGGTTGATGGCTTGCTTATAAAGGCCTGTCGCCCTCCCATTAGGAAAGCAGATCTGCAAAACAAATCTTGCTTTGGAGGGAAATTCCCAGAGTGCCCCGGAGCGGTTACAGATAAAAGGCAAACGATCGAGAGATCCTCACGCAACCACGTCGTCCCGAATTCTCAGCGCGTGAGGTGCGGCGTAAATTTTGCTTGTCACGAGAATATAATCTAGGATATTCTTAGGTCGTTGCATGTGTATTTTCTCCTGCGCTGCAACTTTGGAATAGTCCAGGCCCACGTCAGGCCCAATACGTGGGTCGTCTAGCGCTCCAGGCCCGCATGAAGAAAGATTTAGCACGGCTGCTAGCTTGCTGATTCCAGCCAACTCATCCATCCTTCTGCTGTTCTTCAATCAGCATTTCGGCAACAAACGAGGAGTCCTCACTCGTCAGACGTCAACACATACTAGTAATGCGCTGTCAGCTTCGCAAAATAGTTGCCCGTTCCCGCATACATCAAAGGTATGATATTCGGGTAGAAACTCAGTAAAAGAAGACCAGGACTGATTCCAATGCATTCTCCGAACATACCATGCCACATGAAGAGTGATACAACACTTTACAAGTTCCTACTTCCTCCGTCCCAAATTATAGGTCGTTCTGCCTTTTATAGGTTCATAGATTTTGTTACAAATCTAGACATAGCGTTTATCTAGATGCGTAACAAAGATGATGAATCTAAAAAAGCCAAAACGATTTATAATTTGGAATGGAGGTAGTACCTCTGTCCTAGAAAAATGCATGTTTGGGTTACGCGTCCGTTAAGGTGGTTCATATTTAACTAAGTTTCTAATGAATTATATTCATATTTATGACAATAAATAAATTTATTATGAAAATATATTATATAATTAATCTAATCTCCTGTAACTATATAGAAGCACCCCACTACAAGGTATAGCAAGAATTCTCTCAAACCAGAGCATGCCACATCAGCACAGCCCCTATCAATTAGGCAGACCAACAGACGGTGCTTCAGTTCCTTGAGAAAAAAGAGACGTGCTTCATTACTCATCAGACAGGGCAGCTCAAGGGGCTGGAAATAATGGCAGGTGTCTCTCCAATCCTCTTTACTCGATCAACAAAGCATATCAGTAATATCAGTAGTGAAAGGGCCTCTGGCCTACTGGTTAAAGCACCTGAGTAACACCCAGCAGACCTAGGTTCGACTCCCTGTGGAAGCAAATTAATGGGTCTGAAATAAAAAATATATAAAAAAATAGGTTGGGGCTTCCCTTGCTGACTTCGGTCAAAAAAGCAAAGCATATCAGTAGAAACGCAGCAGACCAAGGGATCCTGTCCCGCAGTCCACCGTCCTCCCTTGCCGTCCAGTGCATCCCATGTTCATCTTTTCCCTATGTGCTTCTCCAATCCTTGGCGATTCTTTTGCGTTTTGATTTGAACACAACATGCTGCCCCTTCTAATTTCTAACCCGTTCTGAATTTTGCAAGTCCATGTTCTTTTCAGTTTTGATTGGGTTTTATGCACACAATGTGTTCGATGTATTGCCCCCTCGAAGCCCTTGCATAAGCCTTTCAAATTTTTTCAGATTCATACTAGATTTGGATTCTGCAGAGAGCAAGATCATAGGCTTCCTTCATACTAGATTTGGATTCTGCAAAGAGCAAGATCATAGGCCTCCTTCACTCATTCCTTGATTCATTAAGGTAACAAACACACACAATATGTTTGATGTATTGTCCCTTCAAAGCCTTTGCATAAGCCATTTCGATTTTTTTTAGCTTGCATAAGCCATTCGGATTTTTTGCAGTATGTTTGATGTATTGTCCCTTCAAAGCCCTTGCATAAGCCATTCTGATTTTTTTTCAACTTGCATAAGCCATTCAGATTTTTTTGCAGGTTCATATAAATTGATTTGGCTTCTGCAAAGAGCAAGACCATAGGCTCCTTGATTCATTCAGGTAACAAATTGTACTCCAAGTCTATTAGCCTTTATCATTTTGTTACTTTTGGCGATTATTTGGTGTGTGTACATCCTTAAATTGTGCAATCCATAGATTTCCCCATATTCTGTTATTTCCAATTTTACATGGTCTTAGTCCCCCACATTTGAAATGTTTTATTACTTTCAATTTTAATCATGGTGCCCCACGTTTGAAATTGTTTGAATAAAATAAGTAGAATGGATGTTGGGGAGAGTTCATCACGTTCTTCAGCTGGCCGTGGACGGTGACGACGTCGTGTTTCTCATATTCTTACTCCTCAAATTGATCGCGATACTGCTTGTGAGAATCGACGCAGACGCAGAGGACGGATGTATGGTACCAGAAGCGCAGGTTGCTTTCAGCCCATTTGTGTTCCTTCCTCCATTTTTCCCCTCTAAAAATCATCTATTCCTCCATGCTTATTTTTACGCAAAATATCCCGCGGCAACGCGCGTGGAATCACCTAGTAATAATATATTTGATATCACAAATATTGATACTTTGTTATCAACTTAAGATACTATAAGGATGTGTTTGTCTTGGAGGTTGGGGTAGAGCGGACCCAATTGAACCCACGTTTCGTTGAGAGCTGATATGAGTTGAACCCAGAAGAGAATATACCCTCTAGATTCGGGTTCAAGTGATTCCTCCAAATTGAGGGGATGCAACGAACCCACCTCTTCTCTCTTCACGCCATCTTGGGCACGTGCGCCGAATGTGGCTCCTGGGCGAGCTCGAGCTCCGCTGCCGGCCAAGGCGAGCGCGGGGCGGCGCGGGCGAGCCCGAGTGCCACCAGGGGAGCTCCGCCGCCAGCCAGGGCCAGGCGAAGCTTGGGGAGTGACGCGGTGGGGATGGATCGGCAGAGAGGCGGAGCATGCCGGAGGAGGAATGCCGGCGGGGAGGACGACTTTAACGCAGAGATCTAGCCAGCGGATGCGCGGGGCGGGGCCAACGGGGGAAGGCGGTCGGCTGGCTGGCGCGGCGGCACGACGTGAAGGAGGAGGGCAGTTCGCGGCCGGCGCGTCACGGGGGCTCAGCCAGCGGGGGAGGGCGGCGGGCGGGCGGTGCGATGCTGAGTCGGGCGAGCGTCGTGGGCTTGAGGGAAGAAGAAGCGGCGCTGGAGAGAAGGAAAAAAAGAGAGACTGGCGCGTGGGCCCCACGGATGACGAGTGGAACACTGAAAACTATTGTTAACGGTGTCAAATTCGCATCCATTTCACATCTCTTGACTCTTTCAACCAAACAGAACTGGATCGGACCCAACCCTCTCAACCAAACATGAGATGGGTCCGACCCAACCCTAAAAATGGGTTGGAGCCAGCCCAACTTACTTGGTCCCAAAACAAACACAATCTAAAGTTTTTTGAAAAGCGAGAAGTGCGTTTTGTTTGGGAGTATACGTATCATGATGTTCCTTAAAAGTCAATTGTCAATTGACTGTTACATAAGTCATGTCTATGATAATGGGCCCAAATAAATGTGTAGAAGATGAGTGGCGCCTCAACAATTTTTTTTTTCCCAAAAACGGATGATATAATCTGGGGTAGACCTAAACCTACACTCGTTCGAGGGATCATTATATCATCTAATAATCAGATCAACAATAATCTAATTTTTGAGATACTTGCCTTTTGTGTTTTCATGCGCGTCAAGAGTCCATGCCAGACGAACGAAACAATGCAGTGATCTTACTAACAAATTTCACAACAGTAAGTAATATAGCATATGCAGAATAACCCTTATGCTGTATTGCAGATGAGTGCACTGTGCACACTTATAAACAAGAACACTGTCCTCGGGCAAAAGTTGTTATGTTCTGCGTATACAGAGTTCTGACCCAAGCGGGCAAGCCTAACCTGAACTTGGCTGCCGACCGGCGCTGCGGAGGCTTCAGAACTGCTCGGGTGACAGCCGGAAACCTGAACACATCCGTTACTTGTAACTACTCGTCATCTACGTCATCTACACAATACGGCAATGCCTATATATACAGCGTCATTTATTTACAGCATAACTTAGGACGCCACTCTACTTCCGGTAGGTAAATAACAGCTGCAGCAAGCTAACATCTCACGGTCAGCAGCGTGCAGGTCGCTTGTATGTTGGGGGTAAGGATGGACAGTTCTCGTTCATCTTCGCATAAGGTTCTATCGTATTGTACTCCGGCAGCTCCATCCTGTACTCCCCGAGGATCTGGCAAAAGGGAAGCTTGTCCGACTCCGTGTTGCACCAGCTTGGAAGCCTGGCTGGGTTGTCATAAAAAATCTTGAGCATATATGCATCCCGAATCTGAGGCAGAAAAGGCAGAGTCAAATGGTGCAGATGAGACTTAGTGGACTATGTATCCACTTTAACACTTACCGTGAAATGCTACCAAGAGAGAAAAACTGAGCATGAAATGTGTGGACATGTATCCACTTTAACACTTACCGTGAACTCAGTGACCTGAATTGACTCTGCAAAAGGAGCAAATATCCCAGCCTCCTTGTACATTGCAAGAATGAAGGCAACACAGGTAGTTGATTTGCCATCACTGTATATCCATTCATCCTGCTCAGGTATGGTGAGCAACTGATCGAAAGACATGCCACGCCTTTCGGTCTCCATAATGATTCCCTGGAGGTCCAGACCCTATATGAAAAGTAAATGCTTATGAATTTGATACTTCACATAGCTGTAACAACTAAAGCAGGAAAAGGTTCCGTTTTGGTAAGTCATCCCAGTTTGAACAAAACACTGCATTGAACATATTTCACGCCCAACAAAGTGCAGTCAAGCTCTATACCAGATAAATAAGCGTAGGCCATAGCACAAATCAACATAATAGAAAAAAAGTTAAACTACAGTGCCAGTATGTGAATATGTACCACCACAACTGACTGGAAGACCCAATTGCATCCATAGGTATAACAGAAATCCAGCGTTCTTTTAAAATAGTACTTACATACCTCAGTGCCGAGTCGTTTATTAAGGGCTTCATTCCACATGTTTGCCGCATAAACTGGCTGCACCCTAGTCCACATAGACATAACGGCCATTACCTGAAAACAGTGTTTAACAAAATTGAGGTAACAGAATAAAATCATGCATAGACTCAGATTTTACCATAGTATCACAACACTGGAGATAAGTATGAACGATAAGTTTGAAACAGAAATGGAAATTTCATCTTTCCAAAGATCAACAAAGACTTACCAGATTGGCATCAAGAGGAGGTGGATAATTATCTCCTATTGTGTCAATCCAGCTAAATATCATGTTATGATAGCCATAAGGCTTCCCAACCATGCTTCGGACATACTCCCATGCAGCACTTTCATTGAATCTGGCACGTACATCAGGGTGCAGTGGAAGAAGGGCTATCTGAGGATTTGATTCATCCTTGAGTGCCATTTCCCACCATTCATCCCAAGGAACTACAGCAATAATTTCTTCTCCCTGTTGTTTTACAAGTGATCGCTGTCAGTAATATCTCAACTGGAAACATTGGTACTAGAGTAAAATGCACGGTTTACTAAGTACAAGCTTCTGGGGAAAAAATGTTGCTTTGCACCAGATGCCCAAGACATCAGATAATAACTCTAATATTCACCAAGAGACCGATAAAGATGCCAAAAAGACAGTAAAATCCTTAAAGAAGAGAAAAGCAAACTATATATATCGTAAAAACCAACACAGCAAACACAGACAATAGTTTGAGACTCAACTTGGCTTAGCCCAATATTTTATCCAGAGGGATAAACTAAAAGTTCAATTGTGTTACACTTTAGTCTTTGTATTATATAAAAAAATGATGACATGTGGAACCAATTTTGTGATTGTTGGTCAATAAAAAACAAATAATAACTAATAACGAAAGCAGCCATAAGATAACATGTAACATGTCCAGAAGATGAAATTCATTGGCCTACCTTTTCATTTTCATAGCCTGACTCTGCAACCCAGAGATCACCTTTCTCATCTTTTAAGCAAACCGACGTATGCCCAGCAAATGCACCAGTCACCCATTTCTCCAATGTCTCAAACCCACCCCACCGACCTCGAATCTTTGATAGAGCCAAAAAGTCACCAGATTGTATGTCCTCCTTTCTAATGTTAGCAACCCAAGGCTGGGAACGTTTCTCAAATGAGGCTCCCATATGCTTCTCTAAAAAGGCCAAGTTAGAATGTTGGCCCCAGGCAGTGTTTGAAAACAAAGGCAGGACATCGATCAAAGATAACAAAGTTCCAAGCATTCCAGATGGCATGAGGAAAACAGAGATGCCATGCTGCTTCACCTGTAAACAAACATGAAGAGTTAGACTCCCAAAATTTCGATTGGATAGCAAATCGTGAAAACAAATAGAAAAATTCAGAAAGAGAACACACATATTCCAATTCCGCTTCTTCCTCCCATGATTTAATCTCCAAAGTGTGTTCCCGAGCAGCAAAATAGTAGTCCCATGTTATCCTATATGGCGTGGCAAAAACATAGAGATCCATGCATGTCCAACTCTGAGCTGAAGAAGTCTGCATAAACAGAGGGAAAACAACTTTATGTAGAAGTACCAATATTCATGAACTGATCAATCGCAGATTAAGTATAAAAGGAATCTGGCATATTCTCAGCTGAATCATCAATGTTTAATAAAGTAGAAGAACAAATCATAAAATCGACACCAAGAAATTCATTAAAAAGCTAGGGACATTTAGGCCCAACATGGAAGATACATAAAAAAGGAAACATCACAGATAAACTGCACATTCCATTATCAACAACACTAGCCCTATAATAATCAGCTAATGAGGCAAGAATATGCCAGAAAAGGCAGAATGTTCTCTAAACCCATCGGAAAAAGAAAATAAGGGTCAGATTATTACAATACACATCGTTTTCCCATAATGAATCAAGCATATCCCTCTAGACATACAAGCAGCACCCTACACACTACTAATAATTATCAACTAAATAGTTCTCTAACGCAACCAATTCTTGTGCGAACTACAGCTAAGTCAACAGTTGCTAACATTAGCTACTCTCATACCTCACCAGAGCAAACCATATTGCGTAGCAGGCTCAAAGCAATTCCCCCCAATTCCACGGAAACAACGTGCACGCTATCTCCAGAAGGAAAAACCAAGGGTCAAGAATCATGGAGTTTGGGCGGGGACCTTGAGCCGCAGGACGGCGCCGCCGACTTCGGTCCCGTTGCGGTCCCCTGGCGTGAGCTCGATGGCGGCCTGGTTCTCCGCGAAGCAGGCGCCGCTCCAGGCCGCGGGCGCCGGCGCCCCGGGCGCGACGGCGGCGACGAAGGACGGCAGCAGGTCGACGGCGCTGTGGAGCGTGTTCATCACGGGCCACGCCACCTGCCGCGGCAGGAGCGGCAGCACGTCCCGCGGGCTGAAGGGCACCTTCATCCCCAGCTCCATCGCCCGGGCGCCCCGCGGCAGCGCGGCGGACGCGGCGAGGAGCGCGAGCAGGAGAAGGGCGGTGAGCCGCCCCCGCGGCGGGGGGCCCGCCCGCGCCATCGCCGGCGCAGCGACGGCGGTTGGGTTGGGTTGGTTGGCTCCCGCCTGATTGCGTTGATTTTTTGTTTTCTCCTTCTTCCCCCCGGCGAGACGGCGGTGGTGGGAAGGGGAAGAAGAAGGTGCCGTGCGCGGAGGGAGTCGCTTGCCTGCTTGCGTGGCTTATGGATTTGGGGGGATCTGGTTGGGTTCGACCGTTCGACTCGGGATCGCACTGGTCGGGGGCGTGGCCCACGGGGATACGGACAGTCAGGGACGGGAGGGGCCCACGCCATTGAAGGTTTGTGTTTGGATCGTGCTGTTCGCAGCTCGCCGGTTCGATTCTCGATTTGGATTTGGAGTAGGTAAAAAAAAACTAATAATTTTGACTTCACATGTGTTGAGAAATTAATTAGATTAATTAGTGATCAATTCCTGTAATTAATTAGTTATTTATGTAATTAGTTAATCCTTAGAGAAAGGACCCCCTCATGTGGGGGTGCCTCCAAGGGGCACCTTCTCCCCAAGGGGTGCCTCCAAAGGGCTAAATGTCCCTTCACCTTGTATAAAAGCAACAGTCCTCATCAATGAGAAAAATCCCTCCCATTCCATTTCATTGTCTTTCACTTTTACTTCACAATACGTTATCAGTCACTTTGTTTCTCCACTGAGCAAAGAAAGAACAGAGGCACCATGCCTCACGCATACAGGCAAAGGAAGAACAGAGGCCAATAGGCCTCACATCCAAATAGGCCTCACATCCATCAAATGTAAGAAACTTGGCATATCATACCAAATATTAAAATTTGGAATGGTCAAAGGTCTCCACCTTTTATTTTGGTAATTATCTTGATTCATATTTCATATTAGCCATACATAAGCTAGTATCAGAATACTACTATGTTATGTACACTATCACATAGTGATCTATCATACCTAATTTTGCATATGAATTAAATAAGGCCTATACTAACATGGTGATTACCTCCTAGTGTAACACATGAGACAGTGGAGTCTAAGGCATCTATTGCAATCATGCCAAACTATGCCTGTAGCAACGAGTTTCTCGTCCACTGCTTCAAGATGCACACCATTCTAGTGACTATCTTTTGATGTGTTCAGACACTAGTACATGATGATAGCAATTATTTCATCACCTATCAAATATGACGCCCACACTACTTGCAATTCCAAGATATAAGATTTTGTGTATATTAATTCAAGACTCGTCTTGAATTCACAAATCAAGGGCATCTACTTTGTTTAAATAAATAGTAGAAAATTGTGCAATAATAATTTTTTTAGTGACTATCTTCTATCATAAAAACAGAGACTATGTTTTGGAAATTGATCCTTCGATCATCTATTCTCACAAGAATAGAGTCCAAAACATGTGAAGCAATTTTGTCGTCTGTCACATTCAGAATAGTCCACTTATAATCAAGTATCAACTTGAGAATCAATAATTTGCACATCAATATTTTCATACTATATAATTTACTCTTCGAGTAAATTCATTAAAATACATGATCTACTCATGTAGGACATGACTAATGTTTTTGAAATAAAAATTTCAAATTCTCACTGGATAGGATTTATTCTCCAATATGGGTATTTGATATGAACAATATCATTGGGAGACACATGGCATCATTGCCACTTTAGTTCTACCCTAATCAAAGACCCAATCTATCCTTGAAATTACCACACATACACCTTGGGTGTGACTACATTTCCTCCACTCATGTTTTACAAAACTGAGTATCGAAATGAGGAAGATCCATTTATTCTTTAGAACTCTCAATTGAGTTATCAACAAAGAATAAATATTGCCCAAACTTTATCAGGACTTTCAATTCCATGGCAATATCCAACATAATGGATCACATTTATAAAATTTCATTTTATCAAAAATGATCATAATGACAAATTCTAAGTTTGTCTAAAGTGTGGTTGTACATTTCATGTACATATTATTTCTAAATCAAATATTTGGTTCAAGAAAACCTCAACTCCATAAGTCTCCAAATTATCCCTAGAATTATCATTAGTCTAAAACTATACTGTAATGTGTAGTACATGCCCATCATTAATATCATGTATTTCGTACATGATACCCATATGTCATACAAGTAAAAACTTGCACTAGAGTATTTTAATACTCTATATACATAACCATTAGGGATTCAACCAATCAGAAAAGGAATTTCATTTAGTGGATCAAAATAACCACTATCAAAATATGAGAGATTTCAATCTTCTCATGAGTATTTAATTATTAACCATAGATACACTCATGTATCTACATCATGTAAATATGTTTTCAACATATTCATTTTATGGTTTCATACTGAAACCTATGACTGAGAGTCATTATGACATATCAGCACTCTATTTATTATAATGGATATATGCAAATTGAATACTCATTTGAAAAATCCTTGATATTATTTGGGATGTATTCAATATACATCAATCCCTATCACATGTTGTGTACAAAATAATTTTTCATTCTTAATTCAATCAAGAATTTGCATATGATTGACTTCGTCATTTCTATCGTATGAATAAAATGAAAAATTATAGTCAATTCTATTGGTCATAGTTAAAATTCTCAAAATTTTCAGATTTATTGTGCACTGCATGTGTCATAAGAGAATTAATTTTAAGGCCCTCTTACCTTAAAATTTCAAATACTGAGCCAATTTCTTGAACACATTCAAGACAAGCATATGGTTGTATTTGGCAACCAAATGGACCATTTAAGTGCTTTAAAATGCTAATTGATGCATTTAACAAATAGTTTAACATGTGTTCCTTACTCATAAGGCACCACAATTTACCAAATTCATTGCTCAAATTTTCAATTTAGAGCAACTTATCCTGGACGCAGGATCAAATCCAATCATTTGGAATTATTTGGTCTTGGAAACTATAGCACTAAGTACCATATATATGTCCACCTCAATTATGGCTTAACTGAATATCTTATTGAGATAATTCATTTGCATGACCAGCAAAATAGAATTGAAAATTTACCAATATCTAGTTGGTACTATGTGGACTTACACACCACATAATTAATCCAAATTCATTCAACTGCGATCATACAGCTCCCTCCGTTGCAGTATGTACGTGAAAATTTTGTTTCAGCCAATTATTTCCCATTAAATGTTGGTTATGTTTCGCATATACCAATACCACCACCTCAACATACATCCATGGGCATTAGGGACCATCACAAATGTATTATTATCCGTCATTCAGATAATACCTAAGGTCTCTTATGGGGATTTTAAATAAGCCCGTATGTTGATTACATTTTGAGGACAATTCTAGGCATTAGGGGGAGATTAATACCACACAAAAGAATGCCAGAAATGAGAATGTTTAATCACATTCAGTCCTCACATCCACGTACCAAAGAATATCTAAACTAACAAGTTTAGAGCATCTTATATTTGTAACATATTACAAATAGCCTGCCAAATGCATTTGCTAATCAAAGTGTCATCATATCCTATCCCTACGGATTAATGTACCAGAAAGAGTGAAGGTACCAAATAAAATCACTCAACTCCCAAATTAAAATAAGAGGGGGAGAAGTATGGTCACTATGGATACAACTTATTACAAGCATCCGCGGAAACAGGGGGAGACATCCTCCAAGATAGTAAATGCAAATCAACATCATGGATGTTGTCTGACACTTTATGGATATTCAAATCCAAAGCCTATGAATGTTATGCATTCAAAAGTCCAGTATAAGTGCACATAAATTTAGGCACTGGATCATTGGAAATACCTAATTCCATTGTTGTGGGAAATAACATAGAATTCTAAAAGGTTATTATTTTCACATGCTATATTGATTTCATTAATCAATCATTCTAAGACTACAAATTGTCGACATGTACTCCTTCTCAAATTTGCCATACACCTTTAACTGGATCCAGACCAAAAGTCCTAGGCAGAGTGTCTCAACACTCAAATTGGGTCATATTAAAAGGTGGCAATAAAGGAGAATTGCTCTTGTTCATTAGTAAGAAGTATTTACCGCAGTAAGATCTTCTTCTGACATTGCATTCTTTGCAAAAGCAAGGTGGTGAAATAACAAGAGCTTGTAGCACATGGTTTCACGCAAAAACCAAGCAATACCTCTGATGGTATATGTGAAAAAAATTATGTTACTTCATTCGATCATTGGCAGATCAAATAAATTGGATAAACTCGGTCATATAAAGTCATCCTTAGACTTTATATTTTAATTAAAGTACAAACCGCAACATACATTGTGTATAAAATCAAGTCACTCCATGATTTGAAATTGTCAAGTTGATTGTGGTACAATTGACTATGTGAGTCTCTTCTACGGAAGAATTACTCCAATCACTATGATTGCATATGTGTGTTCACAAACAATCCTAACTGGATTTTCCATCATCTCAGCACACAAACAAACAAGCAATCATTTTAAGACGGAATTTGAGATGACATATTTGGTTAAAACCAAATTATACTTAAGTTTACA
This sequence comes from Urochloa ruziziensis, assembly GCA_015476505.1. Classification (NCBI taxonomy): domain Eukaryota; kingdom Viridiplantae; phylum Streptophyta; class Magnoliopsida; order Poales; family Poaceae; genus Urochloa; species Urochloa ruziziensis. The sequence continues at coordinate 48,507,353 of CM027119.1, forward strand.
ACTTAAGCATATATATCAGTTCACAGATATTGTTCGTCAATATCAAAATAATATTGAATAATCATATCCATCATCACTTATGGTCGGTCAATCCCTAAAGATGGATCAATAATCATCTAGACCCTGGGATGACAACTATAGTGCCATGCAAGCACTCAAATCTTGCAAATTGCAAAATGGCCAAACATTGCAATTGCAGATAATTTGCTATAGCTTAAAATGCGTAACTCCATCAAGCCACTTGGCAGGAGACAAACTCTATATCAACAGATATATTATGGCACCAAAGAGCTTGATTTATTTAATCAAGTTATAACCATAGTGATTCAAAGATACTAGCTATATGATCCCCATCTTGCTAGATCATAAACTGATATCATGATGGTATAATTCTAATGAAGTCATCAAAATTAGACTCAAATAACTACTTCCATCTATCATTCTAGAACACCACGTACGTGTGGAATGATTAAATTAGATTCTTCTGAATCATGAACTTATCTACATAGATAATGTTGCTTGTATTGCACAAACATAACAGATTTCAAAGAGCAATATCAACAAGTATATTGCCCAACATGTTTAATATCATTAAACATCTTGCAAATCAAATGTGTGATAACCTTACAGATTTATTCATAAGGTTTTTGTCCAACAACAGTGGAAAGTAACAACTTTGCAAGGCTCAGGGGGAGACTCTCCTGAAATTATAATCTGTTCAGACATTATATTGTACTCTTTTCCTATATGAGTTTTTCCTCACAAGGTTTCTCATAAAGGTTTTAATGAGGCAATATCAATACAAGAATATATGTCATATCACCTATTTTCCCCACCGGGGTTTTCGAAGGATGATATTCAAGACATATTATATGTCATATCTTCTGTTTTCTCTACAAGAGTTTTTAAGAAGATCTCAAAGACATATCATTTCTCCTCATATTTTCCCATTGGGTTTTGGGGGAGATTATTCAAATATGATCCACAGATCATACTATTGATCTCAAACTTTCTCTTGAGATTTTTCCTTTCAAGGTTTTTCTCATATAAGTTTACAATGAGACAATAATCACATATATGCCATATCATTTTCTCCTTATATTTTCCCACCGGGTTTTAAAGGAGTTTTGATGGCATATACACATTAAATTAGGTTCTCCTCAAGTTTTTTTTCCCACGGGGTTTTTGGAGGAGTTTTCCTATACAATTCCTGAAGATCGAAGGAATCACTCATGGACTGTTTACAAGATCTCAAGATGCAATTGATCAAGGGGGAGTGTTGAGAAATTAATTAGATTAATTAGTGATCAATTCCTATAATTAATTAGTTATTTATGTAATTAGTTAATCCTTAGAGAAAGGGGGAAACCCCCTCATGTGGGGGTGCCTCCAAGGGGCACCTTCTCCCCAAGGGGTGCCTCCAAAGGGCTAAATGTCCCTTCACCTTGTATAAAAGCAACAGTCCTCATCAATGAGAAAAATCCCTCCCATTCCATTTCATTGTCTTTCACTTTTACTTCACAACAACATGCACTTATATTTGAAAAAAAACGTGCACCGCACGTTTTTATTAAGCGGAAGCGCATTCACCTAGTATTTCACACAAGCTAAAGCACCAATGCACCATAATGTGAAGTTGTTTCACAAGCCGAAGTTAAAATAAAGTGAAAGTCGAGTGAAACTAATCTTTATGTTTTGATTTTGCCGATGAATTTGTTTTTGCAAGAATCCCTCAAAACGGCCTTTCATTGTTGGCTTCGGGCTGTTACTGTCTTACATAAAGAGTGAAAAGACAGCGAATCAACGTTATTTAATTGAGATCATGTTTCCATTGCCACGCTCGGCTAAGATGAGTTTGACCAGGCTAGACACGGTACTTTGGCCACACCATAGGCTCGTTTTCAATTACTAGAAAAGGTGGTTGTGCGTTGCAACGGGACAAAAACTAATTCTCACACATCTCTAGACCAATATAAACATGGTAAAGAAACTCATGTAATATCTTAGTTTATGATTAATATTATTCTCAAATAGATTTCAAATTTGGACTTACTACTTTTTTACAAATAATAATCAAAATGGTAAGATATCACTTATCGGCCAACAAATCTTATCAAGCCACAACTTCATTTAGGCAATAATTATTTTTCTCAGCTCAAATAAGGTCAATACTTCTTAAATATGGATTGATCCATGGAGGGAGCTCCTTCACAAATTTGCTGGTCACACGAAGTAGCTTCTGTATGTTTAGAAAATTGATTTTAAGCATGTAATCTTAAATATGGATTGATCCAGAGCTTCTTCACAAATTTTCTGGTCACACGAAGTAGCTTATGTATGTTTAGAAAATTGATGTTAAGCATGTAAGGAGTTTTTGTTGTGTTCAAGAAGAAACAGTTCAAGGGAAATGTGTTTAAGATTCAAGAAGAAACAGTTCAAGGGAAATGTGTTTAAGATTCACTAATGCAATGTAGTCCAAGTGGTCAGTATGATTCCTCTAGAGTTTCATCAGGTCTGGTGTTCGAACTCCAGCAGTCCAGCTGCTCCACGGGATGGTGTTTATTTTTTTTATTTCTGGCAGCAGTTCACAAGTTTTTCTGCGGTGGGTTTAGGGGGGCTCCGGTTTTCTCCTTTGAGCGGCCGGTTCATCTAGAGGCACGCGGTTTTGCATGGTTTTTTGCCACGCCGTTTTCGAATCGGAGATAATGACGTACCAGATTGGTGGCAGAATTTTACGATTAGGCCCAATCCTTGTTTTACTATTAGGTAAAGATAAGATAAAGTATACCTTATAGATAGGGTGATAAAAAAATTATAAAACTATAGGCTCATATATATGATTGTTGACGCTGTTAAATGACACACTTTTTGTGCCATCTAGGTTACGTTTTTGGACTAATCTTTATACTAACCGTGCCACTTGGCACTGAAATAACCCCGTTTCCGCCTGTGCACATATTCTTGGAGCATTTTGGTTTACGTAGGATAATTGGCTATTTTAGAGCAAATATGGGCTGAATCTGAGAACTAGCAACAACACGGCAAGATAAAGGCCAAAAGCCTTAATGAAGCTCAAAGAGATCGAAGCACGTTTATGCTCTACTCCGACTGGCCAACTTCCAATAAGGCTCAATTGAAGATAAGGCCAAAGTACTTCGAGATCAAGACAAATCCAGTGCAGACTCGAAAGACCCCTCAAGACACATCCATATTCCGAAGCAAACGACGTCCAAAGCCCACAAGTATTGGAATATCAACTACTAAACATCAAAAGAGCTTGCACGCGAAAGATAGGCCCGAGGGGAGCCAAAAGGGCCCTTGGCCGCGCGGCCAAGACCCCCCTTGGCCGCGCCGCCCAAGCCTTTTTTGAGGCGGTTCGGCCTCCCCTTCGAGTTAGGGTTTCCTCGCTATATAAACAGCCCGTCTTCCAGAGGAGGGAATCATTCATTCACCTGAAGTCGGCGAAACCTAGAAGGGAGCACCAGAGGGAGACGACGGCCGTCGCGAGTCCTCGAAGTTGTCTAGGGAATGGCCTAGGCCAACCCTAGCCGCCATGGCCGCCCTGCGTGGTTGTGCTATGGTGGAGTTTAGGAGCCAATCATTCATCGTCTGTGGTATGTACTCGGAGGTGATGATCTAATGAATACATTCGTTTGAGTAATGATCATCTTTTAGCGATCAAGTGCCTCCCTTTATGATCTTGTGCTTGCTTGGGTTTGCTTTGCTTTCAATCTATTAATCGATATAGATTTCTTGGGGTGTTCTCGTAGCCATGGGGGCTAGGGGTTCATACCGGATCTATCAAGTAGTACAACACGTTTTTCGAACGTGCCCTTGTAATTGCTATGCCGATAACGAGTGTCGTGACAGGGCGTGGCCTGTGTAGGGTGGTAGTTCTCGGGGGGTTTGACCGGAGGTGGTGATTTAAAGAGGTTTCGAATGAGATGCTTGATGTGTTTACCGTTCTTGGCTAGAGCTACAACTAGAAGGCGATAGGCTTAGTCAATTTTTTGGTTTATCTTCATCTTTGCCTATGAATGTGGATGTGATCAACCTAATACAACATTCATATCTATTATGTTTATCTTTATATGCAATCAACGCTTCACGTTAGGATTAGATCCATTAGATTAGATGGAAAACCCTAGGTAGTTCGTTGTCAATCCACGGATTGATAAACCTTGGGGGAATACTATAAGGGAAGAGCTACAATGATCCGTGCGCTTGCGGTGGATCTTGGCGTGCGTTTGCGCCGCCAACAATGACGCACCCGGCACATCCAACTTTATGCACACACGCACGCAATCCTTACTCTTATAAGCACCTACAGGCAAACGTTGATGTTTAAATCCTAAAATAAATTCAGAAAAAATATGAACTTATGAGTCGAGAAAATCTATGTTCCACCACAACCTTACTAGTGTAGTGATAAATAATAAAATCGACAGCACGCTTTCGTCATAAAATTATGTAACACGTGGCAAGCGATTAAACATGCGTGAAATTTTAGAAGACGTTTCGGGGAGATAAAAGATCAGTTATGTCAATGGCGACTCCCCTCTCCCTGGCAACTCCCCCCTCCCTAACGCCCTCCTCCCCGGCGATCTTGCTCCATGGCCACTGTGATCAACCATGGTGATCGCTGTTGTCCTGCTGCTGGTCAAGGATGGATGCGGCCTCTACTCTGGACTTCCTTCCAGGACTGGATTTCCTGGAGGTTGTCCGTGAGCGGTTTGGGGCCGCTGCCCAGGTTACATCTTCCTCTTCTGGTGATGATTTCTTTCTCGTGGTCACTTTCTCGCGTTGCGCTTTTCGTCTGGATCCTACCACAGTTGGTCTGATCCTTCAACCAGTCTTAGGTGGTAATGTTGCCCATTTTTGAGTTCATCATGAGGCTGATTGGACTTTTCGTTTCTCTGTGGTGCACAAGTCTGTGGGTCTTATGATCCATCGACTTCGTTCTTTTGATTGAAAGATCTTTGCTCTACACTTTGCCCTACGGCGTGACGGGGTCCCGATTCCATCAAGGAAAAATTGAAATGGGACCATGAGTAGGAAGCAGAATGGATTCCTGCACGCAAATCACGTAACAAGGTTGCCTCTGCTCAAGTTCCTGGTTCGGCGCACCGAAAGAGTTATGCTCGGGTGGCTGTTGAATCTGTTCATCCTAGCATGAACATTCGCAAATCAGTTTTTCAGCGGATCCATTTCCCTCATTCATACTATTCAACAAATTTTGATGAGGCCTCCTCCTCCTCTGGAGTTCATCCTAGTTCTTTGGGTAACCATTCAAATTTCAAAAAGGATCTGGTTTTGAAACACGCAAATCACTCCCACATTTCAAAGCGCCCGAATTTTCAGTGGCGGCCAGTTGGAAACACATCTAATCAGAGAATTCCTTGCCAAAGATTCTGTTTCAGATGCTTATCGCCTAATCATTTGGTTGCGGGTTACACGCAAGATGTACGCTGCAATAAATGTTTCGCATATGGCCATATGGCACGTTCCTGTCTCAAAAGGAAACCTCCTCTGTTACGGCCCAAATCAGGTCAAGGCCCAGTGCAAGGCACCATGGAAACTTCAGGTGCTTGTATTTATGACTCACCTCCCACGGCCAGAACAAACCCTTCCCCTGACCCATCGTCTTCCTGCTCGCGCCCCGAGAAAACCCCTCCTCTGCCTACACCAAATCCATCTACCCTGCCCTCTTCGCCGTCCATGGCGAACTTCGCCATGGACCCGCGCCCCCATGTTCCTTGAGGGTTCAAAGTGATCCCGCAAGACCCGACGGAGCAGCCAGGGAGGCTCTACATCTACATTGGAGGTGTCTTGGAGCCGTACAATGAAGATCTAGCAATCGTGTTCTTGACTCCAGCAGTTTCAAGCAAGATTTCCCTGAGATGGCGGCTGCTTTGAAGGACTTCTTCCTCTACAACAAGGGCATTCGTCTAGTTGAGGTACAACCCTCCCCTATTGGGTATGCTTTTGTTCGTTTCAACAGCCTAGTAGAGAGAGAAAGTTTCTTGGATTAGATCATTCAGTTTGGCCCTGAGTACCAGCTTAGATTTGTCAAGCATGATGCGGGTTTTAATGTGAGGGAAAAAGATATGGATAGAGAAGTTTGGGTCATGATCATGATATATCCACCAGATGCTAGAACTAATACTGCTATCTCCAAAGCTGTTGCTGGGTTTGGTTTGTTGCGCTACTGGTTTGATTCCACCAACAATGCTAGAGTAGTAGCCAAGGTTTTCATGCATGATGAGGCTGTTATCCCACATGATGTGGTTGTATCTGCTGGTCTGGAGCCTAAAATCCATACCTGGACCTGTCCGATTTTTGTGCTTAAGCGTAAGGGGATTGAGGTGATGGGGGATGAGGATGTGTTTCCCCTGATGGGCCTCTACACCCTCTCCCAGTTGATCCTCTGAGGTGGAAGGGACACAAGGTATGCAGAGTTCAGTGAACAATGCCTCCTCAGATGGCACTGATGGGCCGCAGATGGGCCATAATCAAGAGTCCGCTGGTCATCAAGGTGGAGCTAATCAAGATGATGGCAATCAAGCTGATCAAGTTGATGCTAATGAGACTGCCTTGACCCCAGAGGATGGGCTGGACTTAGCTGTACCAGTTCCTATCCAGATGATTGTGCCAAGTGCATTAGTGGCAGCTGCTGGCAAGATACTCTCTGATTTAGAGGTGATTTCCTTATTAAATCTTCTAGTCAGCATTTCTCGATCTATTCTTAATTTCTCAGTTTTTCACCTAACTGTCATTGATCTTGATCTGGATATGGTTATCCCTCCTTATTTTACTGATCAATCTGTTCTATATCATTTGGCTCGTGTCTCTTTGGATGAACAGCCAACTCCTGTGGTGTTTGGACCTGCCCTCCCACCTGCAAGGATACCTCTAGTGCCCTATTCAGACAGTGATGATGATGACGTCGTAGAGGTGCCTGGAGCTCAATCCATTACGCCTAAAAGCATCGTGCCAGGCGCCCAAGGGAGCAACTTGAGGACGCTTTTTGCAGGCGAAGCAAGAGACTGAACCCTGATCTTGGAGGCTTCCATACTGCAGCCAGTGCTTCTGAAGCAACAGACAATCCAACGATCTACATGGCGGTGTCTTCCCCTGACGCAGCTGCTGCACCACATCTCTCCATCCAGAACATCCAAGGGATGGCCACTGACTACCTCCAGATTCCACCTGAGGCGGTTTCTGCTGCAGTTCTCCTAGAGCTTGATGATGAATAAAGCTCGTCTTTGTAATAGGGCTAGCTATATCACTTTGGCTTTTGCTCTGTTTTGTTTCATAGCTGCCCTATCGTCTGGCTGTCTCTACCTAGATACAAACCTAAATCTTTTGTGCTCTTTAAGTTGGTTGGATGCTTGCAGAACATCTGCTTCAAGACTATGGATCGTTAATTCAAATGATGTTTCCTGGTTCTATTTTTTCTTGTCCTGGTTGTTTTGGTTAGATGAGTTAGTCCCAGGTTTCATTTGGTGGCTCTGTCCTAACATCATCACGTTCTAATGAGTAACAACAGAATGATGAATGTTCTCATGTGGAATGTTCGAGGCATTAACTCACAGGGAAAGTGGGATGCCCTGAGAGATAAGATCTCTGAATTAGCTGCATCAATTTAGTGCTTGCAGGAAACAAAAAGGGAGTCTTTTGATTCAGCATACCTTAAGAAATTCTGTCCTAGACATTTGAATCTGTTTGAATTTCAGCCTCCTGTGGGAGCTTCAGGAGGTTTGTTAGTGGTGTGGAATTCAGGATGGTACACTGGTTCTCTAGTTCATGCTAATGCTTACTCCATAACCATGAAATTTATCTGCAACTTTTCTGGAAAAAGCATCCACCTGACCAATATTTACGGGCCTAGTAATGCTTTAGAGAAAGCTGTCTTCATAAATTGGTTATACAACTTTGACACCACAGAGATTGATGATTGGCTTCTGGCAGGTGATTTTAATTTGATTAGGTCACCTGATCATAGAAATAGACCAGGGGAAACACCCAGGATATGCTACTCTTCAATGACCTTATTCAGCATCTTGATTTGGCTGACATAGATTTTCATGGCAGAAGGTAATCATGGTCTAACATGCAGGATGACCCTTTGCTCGAAAAATTAGACTGGGTCTTCACTTCTTCATCCTGGGCCTCTTCATATCCCACCACATCAGTGCAACTTCTTAGCAGACCAGTATCAGATCACACACCTTTGGTCGTAAGAATTGGGACATCTTTGCCAAAAGCAAATCTATTCAGATTTGAGAACTACTGGATTAATTTCCCTGGTTTCTTATCTACTGTGGAGCTACACTGGACCACTTCTTCTTACTTTTCAAATGCTGCTAGAACATTCAATGCAAAATTCAAGCAGGTTAGGGCTGGTTTGAAAGCTTGGAGCAAAGAAATCTCAAAACTCAGCAAATTGATTAATAACTGTAACTTTATCCTTACTCTTCTGGATGGATTGGAGGATCAGAGGACCCTGAGCAGACCTGAATCTCTTTTGAGGAATATTGTCAAATCTCACCTGGCCAAACTGCTTGAAGCAAAAAGAATCTATTGGAAGCAATGTAACACTGCTCGATGGGTCATCTTTGGGGATGAAAACACAAATCTTTTCCACACCATGGCCACATATGCCTACAGGAAAATTTTCATCCCTGATGGCTCCTGGATCACTGACCATGTCCAGAAGGAAGGTGCTTTATGGCTTTCATATAGAGATCGACTGGGGATTTCAGAATTCACAAACATTGCTTATAATCTGCAAGATCTGCTGCAGAGAATAGATTTGCCTGAAATGGATGAGCCTTTTACCCTGGAAGAAATCACAGCTGTTTTGAAGGATTTACCCTCTGATCATGCTCCTGGCCCTGATGGCTTTAATGGAGCTTTCTTTAAGAAATGATGGCCTATTATAAAGGATGACATTATCAGGCTATGTCACGACTTTGCTGTGGGGGATTTGGACTTGGAAAGCATCAATCAAGGCCTTATTACCTTGATCCCAAAAATTGCTCATCCAGAAACTATCAATGACTATAGACCGATCTCATCGCTGAACTATTCTTTGAAATTTTTAACAAAATTGTTGGCTAACAGGCTGCAGAAGGTTATCTTGCAAGTCATTCACACCAATCAGTATGGCTTTATCAAAGGAAGAACAATACAAAATTGCTTGGCCTGGGCTTTTCAATTTTTGCATATCTGTCACAAATCAAAGAAGGAGATTACTATTCTGAAGCTTGACTTTGAGAAAGCTTTTGATAAAATTGAACATGAAGTTATTCTTCAAGTGATGAAGCATTAAGGTTTTTCAGCTAAGTGGATTGGATGGATTAGGAATATCCGCAGCTCTGGTTATTCAAGTGTTCTTTTAAATGGTGTGCCAGGGACGCCTTTTAAATGCAAAAGAGGGGTTCGACAAGGTGATCCACTTTCCCCTTTGCTATTTGTGCTAGGGGCTGATCTTCTCTAATCGGTCATCAATGAGGCCTTCACAAATGGTAGTCTTCCCCATCCTCTTGGCCCTGAGTTTGTGGGGAGACTATCCTATAGTACAATATGTAGATGATACACTCATTGTGCTGCCAGTAGACTGTAATCGACTAGCCTCCTTGAAAATGTTGCTTGAGACTTTGCAGATTCAACAGGCCTCAAGGTAAACTTCAACAAATCATTCTTGGTGCCTATAAATGTTGATGAGTCCAAAATTCCTAATCTAACAACTACCCTAGGCTGTCAACTAGGCACCATGCCCTTCACTTGGGTATTCCATTGGGTACTACAAGGCCATCAGTTACTTATTTCTTCCAATTCTTACTAGAATGGAAAAGCACTTGATGGGCATCACAAGAATGCTTTTTTATGCAGGAAGGCTTATTTTGGTCAATTCAATTTACTCTTCCATGCCTACTTTCTATTTTGTGTCATGAAATTCCCCATACAAATTCTGGAGCAAATGGATAAGTACAGAAAGAGTGTTTTATGAAATGGTGGAGATCTCACAAAAAAAGGGGGTGCAAAGTTGCCTGGCAGTATGCCTACAGAAGCAAAGAGGAAGGAGGTTTGGGTATTATAAACCTCAGATCACACAACACTGCGTTATTGCTCAAGCATCTACATAAATTCTACAATAGGGCTGATCTTCCTTGGGTTGAACTCACTTGGAAATTCCTATACAAAGATGACAAAGCCCCACATGAAAGAAAACAGGTCGGATCTTTCTAGTGGAGAGACACATTATGTCCCTAGCCTCACAATTCTTTATGATACCAAGTTGCAAAGTGCAGCAGGGTAATTCAGTAACGTTTTGGTCTGATCTTTGGGATCTTGGTGTTCTTAAATGGAAGTACCCCCAACTTTATTCATATGTGAGGAAGCCAATCATGTTTGTTAGCAAGTTCCTCTCATCGACATCCAATGACAAGTTTTGGTTGCCATTGTCTCCCCAAGCATCCTTGCAGTTGGCAGAACTACAACAGTTAATAGCAACCCTCAGTCTATCTCCAACCCAGCATGATCAGTGGTCTTATATTTGGGGCAACACTTCCTTTACATGCAAACAAGCTTACACTTCTTTAAGGGGCTCAATGCCTGCGTCCCCGCTCTTCAAGTGGATGTGGAAATCTAAAGTGCAGCCAAGACACAAGTTCTTTTTTTGGCTACTTCTTCGAGATAGGTTGAACACGAGGAATTTATTATGAAGAAGAAACATGGAACTACCGAGCTACCCTTGTGTTCTTTGTGTAGAACATGTTGAGGAGACAATCTCTCATTTGTTCTTTGAATGCCCTTTCAGTCAGGCTTGTTGGATCTTCCTTGGAATTGACTGGGATGCTAATCTTGATCTTCTAGAAAGGGTGATCCAAGCAAGAACAGCCTTTGGCTCGTCCATCTTTAGAGAAATAATTATTATAGCTTCTTGGTCTATTTGGTGTCATAGAAATAGCATAGTTTTTTAGGGAGCCTCTCTCTCCTTTGTTATTTGGAGTTCTTGCTTTAAGGAGGAGCTTAGGAAGGTCACCCTACGGCGGGACCTTTGGTTGCTGATAAACTCAACTCTTTTGTGAGTAGTCTCCCATGATCTTTGGCCTTTTTCTTTTGGGCCTTAGGCCTTGTAAAATGTACATATTTTTTAGATAATGAAACAAGTTCAGCTTTGACCTTCAGGAGAACGCTACAGCCAAGGATTACAAATTCAGCAGCACATCCGTCTGCTCAAATCTAGATAACACATGAGAGAACAAAAGAAACAACCGCACACCCAATGTTCAGGACAGAGTCTAAGAATAGGAGATCCTATTGGTAAACCGCCATCCATGGTGTGCGAAAATATGCATGACCAGTGCTTCGAGCTGCCAGCATACGTTTATTATCTGGTCCTTGTCCTCCTCACGCCGCTGCATTTGACTCTAGAATCAGATCCAATATGTTCCCCTGTAGAGTACCTGCATATATGTTTTGGTAGTAGCTTTGTCAAAAACCACCTCATTCCTACTTAGCCAGATAGCCCAGCTAAAAGCTGCTGCACCCACTAGTATTATTTTCCTAAGTTTGGTATCCATACCGAACATATGTGTAATGCTACGCGGTGGATGTAAACATAAACTAGCATGAACAACTCTCCACAAGAATTTAGCGTAATGGCAATCTAAAAACAGGTGTTGTATTGATTCATTTGAACTAAAGAAACTACACTTCTTAGAACCATGCCAGTTCCTTCTGGCTAGGTTATCTTTTGTAAGGACAACCCCCTTGAGCAGGTACCACATAAAAATCTTGATTTTAATAGGTAGCTTCAATTTACAAAGTATTTTGTTGTGAGCCATAGTACCGTTATTCATAAGAACTTTGTACATAGACTGCACTGAAAAAACCCCAGACTGTGTAACATTCCATCTAAAACGATCATGTGAATTATCTAGATAGACATGCATAACACGAGTTACCAAGTTGTGCCATAAGACCAGGTTTTGGCCAGCTAGGGTTCTTCTAAAAGAAATATTCAGCGATATCCTATTAAAAACATAAGCAATGGTACTATTTTTCCGTCGTACAATATTGTAAAGTGTGGGGTATTGCGTTTTTAGAGGTCCAGTATCTACCCAAACATCCTCCCAGAACCTGACCTGCTCACCATTGTGCACTTGTAAAGAGCCGAGGCTTAAAAAAGTTTCTTTAACTTTCATTAAGTCTGACCAAAAAGGTGAGTTTGTTGGTCTATGTTGTACTTGAGATAAAGTCTGAATCCTCAAGTATTTCCTTTTAAGTAACCGTTGCCATAAACCATCCTCATTGTAAAGTTTATAAAGCCACTTACTTAAAAGACATTGGTTCTGCACTTCTATATTCAAGATACCTAAACCTCCCACATCTTCCGGTTGGCATATAATGCCATCTAGTGCGCCTATACTTTTTTTGTGTGTTCGTCTCCTTGCCAAAAAAAATCTAGATCTATAGTAGTTTAATCTCTCAAGAACCCCTTTAGGTACTTCGAAGAAAGATAACATGTACATAGCTAGACTAGTTAGTACTGAGTTAATTAGCACCAAGCGACCTCCCACCGACATTAGCTTTCCTTTCCAGCTGCTGAGTTTTTTTCGAATTTTTCCTCTATAACCTTCCAATCTTTATTGTTTAGCTTACGATAATGCATAGGAATACCCAAGTACCGAAAAGGGTAAGTGCCTGATTGGCAGCCGAAGAGTTGAGAGTAAATGTGTTCCTGTAATTTCGTCTCACCGAAACAAAAAACCTCACTCTTATGGAAATTAATCTTGAGACCAGATAGTTGTTCAAAAGCCAACAGAATGAGTTTCATATTAGTTGCTTTCTCAACATCATGATCCATGAAGATTATTGTGTCATCAGCATATTGTAGAACAGATAAACCCCCGTCCACCAAATATAGGTAGGGGGCTCCCTGTTGATTCGTTAAAAAAAAGATCAGTTTATGCAACAGAAAAGAGGATCCAAGATATTGCTTTTAAAAGACTGCGTAAGAACGATTAGCCTGCGAGAACTAAAAACCAGAAACACAATGCACCAGTTGGTGCTAGCAAGATCGACCACACCTATTCCGTCGTGTCAAGCCTAGTCCTTTTGCAGCTTGACAGAGGCATAGGAGCCACAGCCACACACAGAAGGAACAACAAACAACCTGTTTTCAGACGGCAAAGCAACGTCGGCTGTGAAGAAAAGCAAAGGGGCCGTCTTTCCCAACTGTTGCTTGCAGGAAGGATTCATGATCCAAAATTCCAAATGTACCTGTCGATCGAAAGCTCACGAAACCGTATCCCCGCATGGACGTGAGGTACGACCGGGACTGCACACCACACCACACAAAGAACAGCACTTATATCATTCAGAATCAGAATTCAAGAGACATCCCAATTTTCCTTCAGGCAGCGATCACGGTGCCGTCTGATCTGGGGCCTCGCTCGAGGCTGGCATCTCTACGACATATAGCATCACCACCTACCAGCTGATCAAACGTATGGGGCCACTCTCATCTCATGGCTGCCTGCTCTGCTGTTGCAGGATGCAGCGATCTGCCTGCGTTGCCCCGTGGACCTGCTGACCAGTGATCACTATCACTAATCACCTGTCCACCACGAGCTGCGGCACTGATTTGCTTCCCAATGCCATGGCAGCGCTCACTGATCAGCAGGTCCATGGCATCTCACTATCGTCATTCGTCAACCCGAGCAACACCACACCCCAGTGGTCATCCAGTACGGCAGTACCTGAATGAATCAGCTTTGCATGTTCTTCGATTCACATCTCTGACAGACAGACTGTCTGACAACAAGGTGTCCATCTCAACACGAACTAGTTAATGTCCCAGTACAATCTTCATGTCATCCGCCCCCAATTCGGGAAAAGGGAAAAGGTTTCCAATTTCTACCTCTACCACCCACCCCGTCTGAATTTTTTTTCCGGACGGGGGATCTAAACGCACATGGAGCCTCCTCTTCTACTGCTGCTGCGGCTGCCCGGCGCCGGCGGATCGGGGCCTCTTGGGCCCTCCCGCCGCGGCTCCGGCGGCGGCCTTCTTGGCGGCGACGGCGCGGGCGAAGGACCCCGACAGGTCGCCGTAGAGGTCGACGACGCGGGCGATGTTGGTGTTGAGCTCCCGGATGAGCGACACGTTGCGGGTGAGCCCGTCCGCGTCGCGGGTCTCCTGGTTCTGGCTGATCTCCTGGATCAGCACGCGGTTCTGCTCCAGGATCCCCTGCACCTCGCCGAAGCTCTTCTGCAGCACCTGCGGCAGCTTCGCGCCGCCGCCGCCGTTGACCGCGCTGCTCCCTGCTCCTGCGCCGCCGTTCGCCGCCGCGGCCGCGAACGGCTCCACCCCGCCGGCGCCGCCGTCTTCCTCCATCGATCCCGTCTCCGAGCTGCCCGCGATGCTGTCCGCGCCGCTGCTCCCTGCGACGCAATCAACAACCGCAATGGGATCAATCGAAAGATTCGAAAATCCTCCAGACCAAGAGAAAAAGGCTCGAAAAGATCGCGCTGGCAGCCGCGCGATTCGGAGAAAAGATTCAGGGGGACAAGTAGGACAGCACGGAATGTACCTCGGAGGCGCGAAAGATCTGTCGCGATGGGCACTCGTTGTACGGGAGGATCAGAACCAGAGGGCGATCTTTATAGGCGGAGAGGGAGGTGATAGACAGAGAGGGAGAAGAGATTTTGGGGGAGACGGCACCGGGGGAGTTTCGGGCGGCAGCGGGCGGATCGGGGGGCGCGCGTTACCGACGGCGAGTCGACGAGCCTCTCTGCGTTGGGGGTTCTTTTTCCGAAAAGCGCAGGATTTTTTGGGGAAAGCGCCGGGATCGCTCACGCTTGTCCGGTGGGCGTCCTGGCTCGGCTCCGCGGATGATGTGGCGATCCATGTCGATCCGGCCGTCCTTTGAGATATTTTTTACGTTTCGCGTCCGCGTCGCTCTCGTGCAGGGCGACCCGGACGCCCCTTAAACCCTAGCGCAGCTCCGCCCTCACCCCTTCCCTATGCCGCGCCGCCGCCGGAGAGGGTCACCGGAAGCTCGCGTGACCCCCGATGACGGCGGCGGTGGGGCCTCTCCCTCCTCCTTCGGCGGTTCCGGGCGGGCGTGGCCGCCCGTGCCGCCTCAAGTGCTCGCCGGCGGCGCGGCGGCCCTTCGCGGCGGCGACGGCTAGCCATAGATCCGGGCGCATGGATGTATGTGGGGGAGCGGCGACCGACGTTGGGATGCGGCGGCGGCGGTCGGCGCGGGCGGCACCGGCGGCGGCCAGTGTGAAGGGGCGCTTGGGAGCAGTGGCGGAGCGTGAACTAGCACATAGAGAGGGCAATTCTTCAGGTTTGAACTAGCATGTATAGAATAGCTTATACTTTGTAGGCTGAATTAGCTAATTGCTAATAATATGCTTAACGTACTGCAAAATTTTGCATGCCAAGGGGGGCGAGCGCCCAGCTTTGCCCCAAGGTAGCTCCGCCAGTGCTCGGGAGGTAGCTGGCTGGCCGTGGCCTAGGCTTGCGTCGGCCGGAGCCCTGGCCGGGTGCTCCGTGGCCTGTGGCCGACGGTGCCCAGGGTCGTGTGGCACCCGGGAGCTTCCGGCTGTATCGGATTTGGTCCATGGCGGCTCGGAGATGGTGGGGTCGGGGTATGCTGCTAACATGCAACGGGTGCTGAGGTGGGATTGAGGCATTCCTTTCCTCCCCTCTGTTGGCGATATTGGTCCGGCGTCGCCTTGGCGGTGGGGCTGGGGTTGGCGGGATCTTACAGGTGGCGTTGTGTCGCGGCTCTTACTGTAGGTGTTGCAGAGGAGAGGATGGTCGGGCTACTGCCTTGTCCAAGTGTGTGCAACAGGCATGGAGCTGAGTCGGGCGAAAGCCTTCACCGGCGGTAATGTCGGTGACGATGGTGGCGGCGCCCTAGTGTCGTCGTTTTTCCTGCTGGGAAACCATTGCGATGCACCGTGTCCTACTGCACGAGGATCTTTATGGTGAAAACCTAGTCCATCTATGGACATGCGACGGCGGCGCCGTTGGCGTCGTGCCCTTCTTGAAGGCGCCGCATTTGGAGATCCGCCTTGGCTTGACAGTAGTGGTGGTTGGTTGGTGGTGTTGCTCGTGCACGGCGAAAGGGGAGGTGCGCTTGGTTCGTGCTGGCAGGAAGGTGCAGAGGGCCCATGGTGTTGGAGGTCTTGGAGTTGGCGCGCATGGGGGGCGGTCGTGACTCCGGTGACGGCTGGGCGGAGGTGTTGCTCTCATAGTGGTTTCACATATCTGAGTCTTTGGCAGAGGAGTGCGAGGCGGTGGGAGAGGCGAGGCCCCACGCAGAGTGGCCAGGATCAGTGTTTTTCATGGGCGCTACGACGAGAGTGTTCTGCTGAAGCTCCACTGGGACAGGGGGATCGACGACCATGTGTGTGCGGCTTGAGGGGGATAGCCCCATGGTGGAGGAGTTCGGGCTGCTGCTCAGACTTGCAGCGGGCCGTGACCTTTGGCACGACACATCGTTGGTGACGACGGTGCAGATCGCGGGTGGCTTCTCTTCGCTCCTCTCCTAGTTTGTGGTGGTGTAGTGTTATGTTGTGTGCGTTGTTTGCGTGCGTTGTTTGTGTGGTGGTGGCGTTCGTTTTGACGTGTTACGTACGAATGCTTCTTCTTATATGATGCGGCAGCGCTCCTGCCTTTTATTAAAAAAAAGACTTTTTGGCCGTGCACGGGTAGTGGCTTGCGCTGCTGGTTGCCTGTTCGTGATTCAGTTTCGGCCATGGTGGTGTGGATGCCTTCGGTGTGTATGAGAGCATCTCCTATGTCGAGATGGAGTTGGGACAGGAGACGAGAAAAAAAAATACAAGCCGATGGTGTGATTGTGATGGTGCGTGGTTTGGATATCTTAATTTGACCAAAAAATTGTAAATATGGTATATTTTTTGGAAAAAAGAGAGTAGAGGATAAACCATAAAAATATGGGTCGGAATATAATGGCGTATATAGAATATATACAGGGAAGCAGATCACGAAATAAACAAATTATAGAG
The DNA here is from genome assembly GCA_015476505.1 of Urochloa ruziziensis. NCBI lineage: Eukaryota > Viridiplantae > Streptophyta > Magnoliopsida > Poales > Poaceae > Urochloa > Urochloa ruziziensis. The sequence goes on from CM027119.1 coordinate 48,524,408, forward strand.
ATTGAAACATCACGACATATATCTGACATTTGGGAATACATATCGTGAAACAACAAATTAAAGCTTTGAGATCGGAAACACGACGACGACATAGGTCTGGCATATATTTAAACAAATCGTGAAACAAATGACCAATATCTCAAAGTTCTAGTATAGATTTGATATTTATAGGAGGATATGGAAAGAAATAACACCGTGATTGATTCAAAGCCACCATGGCTGGGATTGCGGGTCCTCCTCAAGTCGCGCATGCTTTCTGTTCTTGGCGCTGCGACGGTGCTGACCCATCTGCCATCCTTTTGACTGGGGGCGCCATCTGCTGCTCCAAGGCATCAACGCCGCTGGAAAACTCTATTTGAAGAAGAAAGGAATTGAAACCGATTTAGGAGGATGCTAGGCAAGAAGCACTTTATATCCCTCGGTCATGTATTAGGACCCTTGCTAAAGTGGGCCAATAGGCCTTAGCATATTTCTTGAACTGTTGAATAATATGCCATAATAGCCTAGTCGACCCAAATTCTAAAATGTGCTCCATATTTCCATCACTGGCATCATATTATGCTCAGTGTTGTTCTCATCGTGTTGGATTCAATGTAAGCTAGCTTATGAGTTCCTGCTTGGGCCATAGACAACAAATAATAATCATCATCATAGATTGGCGGTTCTTTGATCTGTTTGCAAAGAACCAAAGTGTGTGTGTGTATATTATTTTACTTATTAATCATAGGTTAGCACGATTTGTTATCTAGAACTATAGGCAACAATAATCCATCTATTGCTAAGGCACGTTTTGTTTGGAAACAAACCTGGTTACATTTTACTATGTTTAAGGGTTGACGAGTCTAATCAAGTTATTTGTTGATTGGTGTAGCGACAAACTAAGGCCAGTCTCAGTGGGAGTTTCATCAGCATTAAATAGACTGCCATGTCAGCATTTTTATGATGTGGTAGTGTATTAATGAAGAGAGATGTGAAATGGGTTTCATCCTCATGAAACTCTCTCTACACGGTACTCTAGACAGTTTGTGTCTTGCATGTTGTCTTGGGAACAACACGAGATGAAACTTTGCATTGAGGGAGGGTGTTTCATCATAGTTTCAAACTTCTCTTAGATGATGTGTCACTCTAGGTAAGTGTGTCGATGAAACCCCCACTGAGACTGGCCTAATAAAACTACTGTATATGTCAAGTTTCTCTTTCTTCAAGGTTGATCACACGCATCAATGGTCTAGAAAAGTGTGACAAGATTCTCCGATACTAGTCAAAATGTTGCAAAACGATTAGGCAAATTTGGTAATAAATTACGGCAAATCCTTGCACCATTATACCAATTAGATAAAAAGAGTTGGAGGCCTGATAGGACCCCCAGTCAAGTGTAAACTTCATACTACCAAGCATAAATTAAAGCATGGCCTTATTATCATTGTCTTTAGGGAGGAACCCATGGTTCTTCTTTTGTCTTTGGTAATTCTTCACAGCTCTACATAATTTTCTTCCATCATTACCTTGATCGGCTTTGGTAGAGCCACCGCCACCATAGTCACCACCCTCAATTACCCCCCGACATTAACCACTAGGAAACACACCACTCGTGTTGATCTTCGGCATCTATCTTCTTGCTCCTATTATCATAAGAAATATCCATGGCATCTTCCAAACCATGACCTCTCACCGTCTTGCACTATTTTTCTTGTCCATGAGAATAAATATCCTTCGTAGAGATCTTCTGAAAGCTCTACAGTCTAAATTCATTATAGTAAGCAATTCTCACTCAAAACTACATTGCTAGACCAAACTGACGTGATGTCGATAAAATCTGAATTTAAAGAATGCCTGTCACTTTTGATGAAACATGAAGGATCCTACTATTTTTCATATCAAAAGTAAGAAGATATTGGTATAGCTTGAACTTTTTTTGTCCGATGATAGATTTGTAGCTTTGACTAACCCTTTTTAAAAAGGCAACGTATTTTATAAGAACTCAATTCCTGTGAAAACTATAAGAACTTAAATCTAGACCACGTGATCTTGATCTCTCCCACCTCTCCCTTGGATCAAGATCATGTGGCCCAGATTTAAGTTCTCATAGTTCTCATGAGAATTGAGCTCTCTTAGGGATACGTTGCCTTTAAAAATGCAGTAAAAGTGGCATGAAACATTTCTTAGATGCTCCACCGGCAGTGACACCGACACGGACGGCGAAAGCAAGCCGCCGTCCGCCCGTCCGGCCGTCCCCGAGTACCAAACAGCCGGCCTTCTCCGACGCCGTTCCGTCACCCCGTTCCGTTGTGCCGTCCTGTCCAAGCGGACAGGTCCAAAGCAAGCCCAGAAAAAAAAGTTTCAAAAACCATTCCCACTCCCTCCTCCCTCCACTACCCACCCCAATCCCCTCTCCGCATTTCACCAGATCGAGCGCCGCCTGCCTAGGGTTTGGCCCCGCCGGCAGCGAGGCCATGCCACCGTCCTCCGTCTCCGGGGGCAGCGGCCCCGGCGGCGTCTCCCCGGACGCCATCATCGAGTGGCTGCAGGACGAGATGGGGTACCCCTCGGCCCCGCCGGCCCCGGAGCAGCTCCGCAAGATCTGCCGGGGCAATATGATCCCCGTCTGGTCCTTCCTCCTCCGCCGCGTCCGCTCCGAGCGCACCGTCGCCACCGCGCGCAGGAACATCCTCGTCCACGGCGTCGCGGCACGCCGGGCGCGGGAGGGCGGGGTGATGGGGGCTGGGGCGGGTGACGCGGCGGCCAGGGAGGCTGAGGCGAGGGAGCGGGACCTCGCCGCCGAGGAGGCCGAGCGGCTGCGCGGGGTCGTGAGGCGCCAGCGCAAGGAACTCCGCGCGCGCATCGCGGAGGTCGCCAGGGAGGAGGCCGAGCGCAAGCGCGTCCTCGGCGAGCGGTCCAATGCCAGGTACCTGAAATTATAGCAGAATTACTGGGTACGAGCGGGTGACTAGCTGTTGGCGATCAAATTGGTGCTACATTCTAGTATTGAGTTTTGTATGCTTGCTGGATCTTCTGGTAGAAATGGCACAAAAGATGTACTGTTCTCCTGACTGTAATTGTTCCACTGAAAGCAATAGTTCAGGCTGCTCAGTGTATGTACTGGTATGATTGCTTCAAAGCTGACAGCTTCCTTCCTAATTTTAGTTTGATAGGAATAGACTTTGCTATGAACAAACGAGTTTTCAGATAGATGAAATCCAGACGATTGGCGCATATCAAAATTCCACTCACATGATCCGCTTAGATAATTGCCAGCCTAGACGTCATTAGATGTTCTCTCATTAGCAAAAAA
>CM027119.1:49156767-49269503 GCA_015476505.1 Urochloa ruziziensis
GGCGACCAGAGAGGGGGGGAGTGAATGGGAGCTGATAAAAATTCTTTCCAACCAATCCAGGTATTCTCCCAAAACAACTCTGACGCCTCAGAAAGCGATCTTGCCAAGATCACGTAGCCACTGTCAAGCTACTGACCCTAGAAACAAGATCACAGCAGCGGAAAACAACTCTAGCAAATCGAATCGAAATCGAACCGAAATGAGGCAAAACCTTCTCTACCCAGCCAGAGGCTGTTTAACCTCCCTAGGGGCGGTTTAACCGCCTGGGGGGCGGTTTAACCGGCCTGGCCTGGGAGCTCTCGGGAAAAAGTCAACTCGTGAATCGATCTCCCAAACGGCTTGAGCTCTTGAGACGAAAGTTTGGGGATATGATGTACACCTTCAGTGGAGTATATTCCCCAAAAATCTCGGCCTCAAACACACTAGAACTTCCAGAATCTCAGATCTCGTTAAGAACACATCCACCCCAAGTTCATCCCGAAAACTTCAAATCCAAAGCGATTCCCGGCGTTTGGGGGCAAGAGATCACCAGCAAAAGAGGCACAAGGCACTCATACGTGAATCCCCCAAAGAAATCCGAGAGAAATCACCCAAGGAAGTGAAGAATGAAAATCTCCCAAAAATAGCTCCAAAAATACCTCCGAAAATAGGAAAAGAAAAGGGAGCTCGTGGATTCAAATCATGGCACAAAGGTGAACAAACTCAATCAACAAACCATGAATTCACCTATACAAACTAGGAATGATACAAAGTAGTTCTAGGTAGAAGGGATGAAGGAAAACTACAACTCCAAAGGAAAAACCAAAGAGATAATAAAAGAGATGACTAAAAGAGATAGCAGCCACCAAGCCCTAGGGGGCCTATTAGTAGTCCAAGTGGTGGTGCTCTAAAGACTAAACTACCCCTAAGTGATACATACCCCTCAGGGGCAAATTTGACATTTGACTCATAGATTTTTCCGGCTGGGACACCTTCCACCGCAAGCTAGCTTCCCTCCGACGCAAGCCTTACGGTCACGCCGCGTGTCCTCCGGATCGAAGCTCCTCGACGCCGATTTTGGGCCGGCCCAGGGGGAGGCGGTTAAACCGCCCCTGGCTGGTGACCTCAGCCCAGCTGCCCAATCTCGCCTCGTCGAGCCCTCGGCCTTGGTTTTGAGGCCCAAACCAAGGGAAACCGTCCACAGATGATTTTGTGGACATATCACCAATCCCCGCGCGCAAACTTTGGTTGTTAGCCGCTACCTTGCGCCGGCTTCTCGTCCGCGTACGAGCTTCGGTTGTCAGCCGCTACCTCGCACCGGAACCACGTCCCCTTGCTTGTTCTTGCCACCATGTGAACCGCACTTGATCCATCTGGCCGCCGGGTCCCTCGAACCAAGCCTACTTGTCTCTCCGCTCCTCGGAGGTCGCCATGGCTAAGACCTTTCGCGCCTGTTCTTCACCTGCACCAATGCAACCAAGCCGCATTCTACACCTGCAATACTTGAGCCAAGGGAAACGTCAATCCACACCACGTTGTCAATCACTCATCACACCAGGAAGCGACCATCCACCGGTCCTCGGACACACTGGATCCTCACCGTCCTTTGTACTCCACCACGTTCAGGTGTACTCATAACAGTAGTGCTGAGCCTGGAAGAACCCCTCTCTCATCCCGTTCTGAGTTCTTCCTGTTCTAGCCGTCGAAGCAGATCAGATTAGATATAGATAGTTTGTCTGGGGTAACGAGTAGCTAACTAAAGTCAAGCTCTCTACCCGCTTACCTTGTGCTCCCTTGTGGGTCCGGTTAGAAAAGTTCTAGGCTAGTCGCGTCTACCGTTCCTTGGATTCGATATCCAGGTTCTTACTCCCCTGGTGAAAGGCTACATCGTACTCCGTGCACTTGCGGATTTAGTTAGGCTAAGGAGTGCCAACAATGCTCTACAAGTCCCGACCTACTCTCACTACTTCAAGGATATACTTGCTCGCAAGTATGAGATGACACCGACAGCCATGGATTACATGAGATAATCGAGGAGTGCAGCACGGCTATCGCCGAACGAGCTCCCGAGAAGAAGAGGGACCCCGGATGTCAAGCCATCCCGTGTTCCATCAGTGCACTCGTGTTTGAGAGAGCACTTTGTGACTTAGGTGCAAGTGTGAGTGTCATGCCCAAATCCGTGTTCGAGAAACTACGCCTGCCAGAGCCGGAACCGACCGCCATGTGCCTCGAGTTAGCAGACTACTCAGTTCGCTACCCCGAAGAGATCGCTGAAGATGTGCCCGCGATGATTTGGAATCACTTGGTCCCCATAGACTTTGTGATACTTGACATGGGATAAGGAGCTAAAGCACCACTCATCCCTGGGAGGCCATTCTTGAAGACTGCAGGAGCGAACATCGACGTCGGCAAGGGAGAGATCATGTTCGACATCAATGGCATAAAGAGCACATACAAGTTTCGTGCACGAGTTGAGGTATGCAACATGTTTAATGTTAAATATATTCTGCCTCACCGTTGTGTCACCAAGGAAGAGCCGAAGAAGGAGGCAAAGGAGATAAAAGAAGTCGTCGCATCCGTCAAGACAAAGGAAGAACGCCAGCCTATGAAGACCAAAAAGATGACAAAGCCACAGAATTAGCCTGCACCGAAGCCCAAGATCGTGCAGAAGTGGGTACCCAAGGCTGCAGCACCATCCCCGATTGCTGGCCAGAAGTGAAGACAAGAGAAGAGTCTAGCTATAGACTATAAACGAAGCGCTTTGCGTGAGGCAACCCGTTCGTCGAGTCAAGAATAAACTACTGGAAGGACAACCATGAAGAAAAAGCTACTGGGAGGAAAACCCTGAATAAAAGTAAGTTAGCTGCAGAATTTCACTACAAATATAGAAAACATTTGAACGATTTTCAGTTGATCATTCGAGATTTTATTTGCTAAAAAAACCAATGAATTGAGCCATCCAATGATTTATTTGCTTCTTCTTGAGAAACTAGAACCAAAAATCCTAAAACCTTTCGTTTGTTCACCGTTTCCATGACGAGCTTACGTAAAATTTTCTTGTGCTTATGAAAACAATATGACTAGAGCCACGTGCTCATCCTTGTTGTTCTATCTTTACGTTCACATGTAGGCTCTTGCTTAAACTTTAAGGTGAAAAACTTTGTTTTTGGTTATGTCTTTACCTAAAAATTTCACCGGTTTCTCTAGAATTAGAATTTTTTGAGCCAAATTTTATTTTGATCATTCAAAATTCCTCTCTCTTATTTGGCCAAAATTAGAACTTAAACCCATGACCACATGGTTGAAATCGAAACCGCTCTCTTTCAATTCATGAAAAAGAGTGACACCGGTGCATCCAAAATAAATGTAGTCGAAAACTTTTCGACTTACAAATGTTTTGATGCTTCAAAAATCCTCCAAATATTTATTTGAACTCATTGCTAGCTCTGAGTTAATATTTAATTTTTGAATTTTGGAGGAGGATTAAGCATCTAAGCATGATTTGCAGGGTTTATGAGTTGATTAACACCTAATGGCTTGATTTGAGTTCACGGGAAAGATTTTCTATATCACCACAAGCAAGAACAAACAAAAGAGGGAACATCCATGCATGCATAGCACCAAGATATGGCAGAATTGGTGGCATGGTATGGTGAGTAATTGATGCAAGGACATGGAGGTGACTCAAAGGAGTAAATCATGAGCAAGTTGACAACAATGGCAATCAAAAGGAGGGGTTCACAAGCAATGGACGGTGCTGTTAGTGGAAACACAAAGACATGGGATCATAATCAAATAATAACATGTGAGAAAAATTTGGAGAAGAGTGGAGGAGGCAACGTGCCTGGCCGGCCGGCCAAGAGCCCCCTTGGACGCGCGGGCAGCCCCCTACAAGAACCCCCTTGGGCTCCCCTTTTACAAGTAAGTTGATCATTAAGTTCTCAGTTCATGTTCCCGAGTTCATATTTGTTCTTCACCAGAAACATCCTAGAAAAATTCGAGTTCAATTAGTTGCTTGAAAAAATACTGAAAATTCATCAAAAATTCTAGTTTTCTCCACCCTTTGCCATTGTGTTCTTCCATCGGACAGCAACCCCCAGTGTTGTGGTATTAGTTGAGGGCAGCCATGTGGAGGAAGGTTATTGAAGGACCGAAACGGCGACCAGAGAGGGGGGGAGTGAATGGGAGCTGATAAAAAATCTTTCCAACCGATCCGGCTATTCTCCCAAAACAACTCCGAAACCTCCGAGTGCAATCTTGCCAAGATCACGTAGCCACTGTCAAGCTACTGACCCTAGGAACAAGAAACGAGCAGCGGAACTCGAACCAATCGAAACGAACACCAAAACGACCCGAAACGCGGCTCGATCTAACACACCCAGGGGGGGCCGGGGCGGTTAAACCGCCCGGGCCTGGGTGGCTCAGGAAAAAGTCAAAACAAAAGTGGATCTCCCAAACCGCTTGAGCTCTTGAGGCGAGATTTTGGTCAGATGATCTAGACCTCCAGTGGAGTGTTTTCCCAAAAGATCTCGGCCTCTAACTCAGTACAACTCCTGGAATCGCAGATCTCGCGAAGAACACCATGACCTCGAGTTCATCCCGAAAATCTCAAATCCAGAGCGATTCTCGGCGTTTGGGGGCAAAGGATCACCAGCAAAAGAGGCACAAGGCACTCATACGTGAATCCCCCAAAGAAATCCGAGAGAAAACGCCCTAGAACAAGAAGAACGAAAATCCCCCAAAAATAGCTCCGAAAATACCCACGAAAATAGAAAAAGGAAAGGGAGCTCGGGAAATCAAATCATGGCACAAAGATGAGCAGCACAAACTCAATCACATAACCATGAATTCACCTATACAAACTAGGAATGATTCGAAGTAGTTCTAGGTGGAGGGGATGAAGGGGAAAACAAGTTCAAAGTAAAACCTCAAGAGATAACTAGAGAGATTACTAAAAGAGATAGCAGCCACCAGCCCTGAAGCGGCCTATTAGTAGTCCAAGTGGTGGTGCTCTAAAGACTAAACTACCCCTAAGTGATACATACCCCTCAGGGGCAAATTTGACATTTGATCTTCAGATATTTTCCGGCTCGGGCACCTTCCACTGCAAGCTAGCTTCCCTCCGACGCAAGCCTTGCAGTCACGCCGCGTGTCCTCCGGATCGAAGCTCCTCGACGCCGTTCTTGGGCCAGCCCAGCCCTGGGGGGCGGTTAAACCGCCCCTGTCAGCCCACACAGGCCCAGCTGCCCAAGTTCGCCTCGTCGAGTCCTCGGTCCTTGGTTTTGAGGCCCAAACCAAGGGAAACCGTCCACCGATGATTTTGTGGCCAAATCACCAAACCCCGCGCGCAAACTTCGGTTGTTAGCCGCCACCTTGCGCCGGCTTCTCGTCCGCGTACGAGCTTCGGTTGTGAGCCGCTACCTCGCACCGGAACCACGTCCCCTTGCTCGTTCTTGCCAGCATGTGAACCGCACTTGATCCACCGGCCATCGGGTCCCTCGAACCAAGCCTACTTGTCTCTCCGCTCCTCGGAGGCCGCCATGGCTAAGACCTTTCGCGCCTGTTCTTCACCTGCACCAATGCAACCAAGCCGCATTCTACACCTGCAATACTTGAGCCAAGGGAAACGTCAATCCACACCACGTTGTCAATCACTCATCACACCAGGAAGCGACCATCCACCGGTCCTCGGACACACTGGGTCCTCAATCTCCCCCTTGATGAGTGCATTGACAACACACACATAGTAACCAATTGATATGAAGAAAATATAAAAGAAATCGAAAACAAGACTCAAGCAAGTGACTAAAAGCAAGAACAAGCCGAGAACAAAGTCACTCTGCAAGAGAAAGCTCCAGAAACGCCGACCCTTCAAGAAGAAGCGAAAGGGCTCAACACCATCGGCAAAAGAGCAAAAGCACAAAGCACAAATCACAAACTTCAAATCCTCCAACTCACTTTTCAGGACTCTCAAAGCACTCCCCCTGCAAAGATGCAACTCCCCCTGAACAAGTGAACTTGTGCGTGCGAAAAACACTCGAAAATGGCTCAACTCTCCACAAACTTGTGCTCTCAGCACAGGGGCGGTTAAACCGCCCAGGGGGGCGGTTAAACCGCCCCTGGCAGATGACCAAAGTGGAAAAGGCCAAAATGCACAAACAACTCGCAACGATGCCGTTCCAACTTGAAAACCTTCCAAATATGCCCAGCAAGATATTCCAATGATCAAACTCTCAGAAACTTCACAAATTTTCAGAAAACCACATTTGGGCAAAACTTTCAATCTCTCACACAATTCCGACAAAATCTAGAGCAAAAGCTTTCTTCTAAATTCAGCAACAACTCCCCCTTGCCAAATGCTCCAGAAATTCTCCCCCTTGTTGACAATGCACACATCAAGGCAAAATGTACAAAATGCAACTACAAGCTTCTCAAATATACAATGAGCAATACAAAATGCTACAAGTTAGAGAAGAGGCATACAAGATAGTTCATCATGTCACACGGGCATTGCCATCAAGAAGGTGAAGACATATATCCAATTGACAAAGCCATGAGCAAATTGTGGATTTTATCAAAAATGTCACCGCATGAGCAAAGTCCTAACCATGGATTGTTTAAGCAAAAATAACTTCATCTCACCAAAATCATGAAAGGACAAGCATTCTTGACAAAAGATCATCATAAACGCCCAAGTTCTACCTCATGTCATGTCAAAGCACGGAGCCATGTGTTCACTTCTCATGGGAGACTTCTCCGGCAAACAACATGCAACCGCTTAGCACCCATGTGTGCAAGTGTGTGCAATGGTGAAAGCATAGAGACATGAGCATAAATTCAGCAAATATTTCTTTTTCTCATCTTTCTTCTTTCATGCATAGACATCTCATTTTTCAAGTTTTTCAAGTTAAGCATGGTACATGAAATGTCTTTGCGACAGAAAGAAGCTTATGCTCCTCCACAAGATAAAGCATGGGCTAAACATTTACAATGACAAAGGTCTTTGACCCAATTGAAAAGAATATCACACCCTAACATGATCTTAAGCAAGATATAGCCATTTCGGCTCAAACAAGACATGCAAAGGCATTTACTCATGGGTGTAGAAGTTTAAGTTCAGTTTGTCATTTTAGTTCAAAAAGAGACTATCTCAACAGAATATATATCAAAACCATCAAGAGCATAGCCATCCATACAAGCTATCCCTAGCCAGCCTGCCTAAACTCTAAAATGTAGCAAGTTGTACCAATCACTGCATATAGGAGAAGCTCATCCTAAGATATGATACAAAAGATGAAATCAAGATACAAAAGCAAGAAAATATACATCAAGATACAAAGATGGTACAACAATATACATATGCTACAAGAGAAGCCTCCAAAACTCAGCTCAGAAAACCGCACACACACCAAGTTCTCCTCGCAAGCGGGTGAAGGTAACTTGGTCAAGTGGCTTAGTGAAAATGTCTGCAAGCTGGTTTTGGGTAGAAACGTGGGCAAGCTCAATATCACCTTTCTCTACATGATCTCTCAGAAAGTGGTACCTCACTTCTATGTGTTTGGTTTTGGAATGAAGCACGGGATTTTTGGCTACGCTTATGGCACTGGTGCTATCACAAAGAAGTGGAACATGGGACATGTCTAAGCCAAAATCTCTCAAGGTGTATGTGATCCAAAGCAACTGAGAACAGCAGCTAGCAGCAGCAACATACTCGGCTCATGTGGTGGATTGGGCTACGCTAGACTGCTTGCGAGAAGACCAAGACACAAGAGACGATCCAAGAAACTGACACTGACCAGAAGTAGACTTGCGATCAACACGACATCCAGCAAAATCCGCATCAGAAAAACCATGAAGTGCAAGAGTGGAATCGGCAGAATACCAAAGACCCAGCTCAGGAGTAAACTTGAGATACCTGAAAATCCTCTTGACGGCCTGACGATGTGAAGTCCTCGGTGAAGCCTGAAAACGAGCGCACAGACACACGCTGAACTGTATGTCCGGCCTCGTCGCCGTCAAGTAGAGGAGGGAGCCGATCATGCTCCGGTACTCCTTCTGGTCCACTGGTTCTCCGTCCTCATCCGCATCCAAAGCTGTAGTCGTACTCATCGGCGTAGTCATCGGCTTGGAGTCGCTCATGTCGAATTTCTTGAGGATGTCCTTGGTGTACTTGCTTTGGTGCACAAATGTCCCATCCTTGGTTTGCTTGATCTGCAGCCCGAGAAAGAACTGCAACTCTCCCATCATCGACATCTCAAATTCCCTGCTCATATCATCTGCAAACTTGGCAACAAGATCATGAGAAGAGCCACCAAAAATGATATCATCCACGTAAATCTGAACGATTAAAAGATCATTGCCATTTCTCAGCAAGAAGAGCGTCTTATCAACCTTCCCCATCACAAACCCCTTGCTAAGCAAGAACCCTCTCAACCTGCCATACCACGCTCTGGGTGCTTGCTTTAGGCCATATAAAGCTCGGTGGAGTTTGTACACTCGGTGTGGGTATCTCTCACTCTCAAAACCCGGGGGCTGCCTCACATACACTTCTTCCTCGATCACCCCATTCAAGAAGGCACTCTTCACATCCATTTGGTACAATTTGAACCCTTTAGCAACTGCAAATGCTAGAAGGATCCGAATTGCCTCCAAACGGGCAACAGGAGCAAATGTCTCCTCATAATCTATCCCCTCCTGCTGCGAAAACCCCTGAGCAACCAACCTCGCTTTGTTTCTCACAATCTCACCACTCTCATCCCTCTTGTTTTTGAACACCCACTTGGTTCCTATGGGATGGCAATTTGGAGGTGGTTCTACTAACTTCCACACCTGATTTCTCTCAAAGTTTTCAAGCTCTTCATGCATGGCATTGACCCAATCGGAATCAGATAAAGCGTGTCCAACATTTTTGGGCTCAAAAGACGCGACAAAAGCAGAATGAGCATAATGAGAGATGTTCTGTGACCTCGACCGTGTAGTGCGTTCATCCATGTTCCCGATGATCTTCGAAGGTGGATGATCCCTCTGTACCAGCCGGGGAGCTTCTCGCCTCGAGATTGCCTCCCCCTCAACATCAGCTTCCACTTGAACTCGATCTGGAGCGCGACTCGACGAAGGTGTAGCAGAAGGGCCGTCGTCGAACGTCGTGGTAGTAGTGGAAGTAGAAGGTACACGATCTCCACACGGTGCCTGAAATTCCTCATCATCTTCATCATCAGGCTGTTCTTCCTCAAAGATGGGCTGTCCCAAGTCATCATCACCTGCACACTCAAAAGCAGAAGAGCTACATGGAATGGTCTCGTCGAAGGTGACTTCGCAAGTCTCCATGATTTGGTTAGTTTCAAGATTGAGCACACGATATGCTCGAGAATGATTAGCATAACCAAGAAAAATTCCATCCATCGAACGAGACTCAAACTTGTCCAAATTTCCTTTCTTCAAGATGAAACACTTGCAACCAAATACCCGAAAGTGACTCACACGGGGGGAACGACCATGGAAAAGCTCATAGCAAGTTTTCTTCTTGAAAGCACGAAGGAAAATCCGATTCGAAACATAACAAGCTGTGTTCACCGCTTCTGCCCAATACTTCCTAGGAGTCCTATGCTCATCTAGCATCGTCCTAGCCATCTCACAAAGTGTTCTATTCTTTCTTTCAACAACACCATTCTGACAAGCAACATATGGCGAAGAGTATTGGTGTTCGAGACCAAGATCACGACAGAAGGCATCAAAACGAGTGTTCTTAAATTCCGTACCATTGTCGCTACGTATAGCTCTCATGGCACCTCCATTACTCTCGTTTTTCAACCTCAAAATCAGATCTCGAACAAAATCAAAAGTCTCATCCTTCGACGCCAGAAAGAACACCCAAGCATACCGAGAAAAGTCATCAACAACCACAAGAACATACCACTTCCCACCAACTGAACGAACTCGAGCGGGGCCAACCAAATCCATGTGCAAAAGCTCCCCTGGACGCTCAGTCATAACATCTGTCAAAGGTGGGTGAGAAGCAGCAACCATTTTTCCATGCCTACAAGGTGCACAAACCAAATCTTTCTCGAACTTGAGCTTGGGCAATCCTCGGATAAGGTCAAGAGCACTCAAGCGTGTGAGTAGATCAAAGCTCACATGACCCAATCTCCTATGCCACTTCCAAAGCTCAGAAGAAGTACCAGCGATCAAACACCGTGAAGGACCAAAAGATCGAGAAAAATCAGCACGAAAAATCTGTCCCTCAGGAATGATCATACACACAAGGTCACCTCGAGAATCAAGAATTTTCGAATCACCACGCTTAAAGCGAACCTCATAACCCTCATCAAGAAGCTGAGAAACTGAGAGCAAATTGAAACCAAGATTCTTGACAAGAGCAACCCGCTTCAACATGAAAGTATCGCTCACCTGAATAGCACCCTCAGACAACACTCTACCTCTACCCTTATCCCCTGAAAGTGATGTACTGCCTGGACACCACCGGGGTGAGACTGGAGAACCACTTACCATTACCTGTCATGTGTCTCGAGCAGCCAGAATCCATCAACCAAAAGTTCTCCAAGCCTCCCACCTGCACAATCAAAAGCGAGAACGAGAATGAGCGAATGACTCGACACTGGGGTTAGCACAAAACGAGTCAAACCAGTGTCGGGCCATCTGCTCAAAAGAGGGGTTAGCAAAATCAACTCTACCGCGTGAAACCCTCTCGTCTCTCACCATCGGACCTCTAGCACCACGCGGGGGAAAACGTGGCCTAGACTCTCTCCTAGCCTCAAAGCTACGGTCGAACCTCCCTGAACCAAACTGACCGCGAAACGGAGGCCGCCTAGCAAACTCACGAACAACTGGAACACCACGACTAGCAACCACATGAACTGTACGCACAAAGGCGTCGCCTCTCGGCCAGGGTGAACGAGACACAGGCACACTACGAGAAGAGTAGTACCTGTCCCTGTTCCCCACCTCCTTCTCTCTTCTCACCTCCCTCTTCTTCCTCCAACAAAACTCCTCAAGGTGTCCATCCCTTCCACAATGCTCACAATGGAAGCGGACTGGCTTTGGCTTTGGGGTTTCTCTCGGCTGTGCCCTCTCTCTCGGCTGGTAAACCCCACTCCTCACAAAGGTCACTCTCCTCTGAAAGTTCTCTGACTTAGGTGGAAACTTGGGAGGATCTGGAGTGGTGTCAAGCTTGTTCAGCAGGTGGTTTGGTTTGGGTGTGAAGGTGTTCTTGAGAATGGCTTTTGGTGGGTTTGTGGGAATGTTTGAGGTGGAGCTCTCTGGATCTCTCTCTCTCTCACCACTACTCTCACCAACCTTCTCAGAACCAAGACCACAACCATCAGCTCTCTTGAAACTAGCAATCAACATCTTGAGCTGAGGCTCACGACCAGACAACCAACCCAAACACTGTCTCAGCTCATCATTCTCATCTTGCAATCTATTCACACACTGTTATAGCTCAACATTCTTCAATGCAACAACATCACAAGCAGAACAGGAATTTGCAATAGGAGATTCAAGTTGTGCTTCAAGTGAACTAATCATGGTGCGTGATTCAAGCAACTGAGCATGCAAAGCAGGACAAGAAGTACAAGCACCTAGCAAAGATGACCTAGACTTCAACTCAGCAAGCTCAACTCTAGCACCCTCTAGTTCATCCAAGCAAGTCATGTGTTTCTCCTTAAGCACAACAAGATCAGCAATATGCATATCACAGAACGAGCATTCTACCTCATCAGACACAAGAGGAGCATCTTTCAATACAGCAATCTCAGACTCAAGCGAAGCTGCTCTCTCCCTAGACTCGCAAAGCAAAGACTCAAACTCCATGGCCTTCTTTCCAGTCTCAGAAAGCAAGGTCTCAAGCTCAGCCACTCTATCCTTGGACTCTCCTAGCAAAGACCTAAACTCCCTCTTTTCCTTGTTGGTCTTTCTAAGCACATCATCATGGTTATCGACCAACTGCTCTAATCTAGCAATCTCCTGACGCAAAGAGGTGGGATCTGTCAATACCTCATCCTCGGAGTCGGAGTCGGAGTCGTCCTTGCTCTTCACGGAGTCGTGCGCCATGGTGCAGTAGTCGACGGCGGCGAAGGAGATGCCGTTGAAGTTGCGGTTCAAGCTCTTCTTCTCCTTGCGGTGGCCGCGGTCCTCATCTTCACTGCTTGAGCTTGACGACGTGTTGGTGGAGCTTGTGTCGATGTCGCTCGCATCAGCCACCATCGCTCGAGATCTGTGCTTCTTGTGTCCACCGTGCTTGTTCTTGGATCTTCTCTCGTCCTTGTTCTTCTGCTTGGAGCGGTACTCGTCCTTGGGACGGTGCTTGTGGTCGTCTCGCGGGCGGTGCTTGCGGTTGTAGTCGTTCTTGATCTCCTCGGGGCACTTGGCGATGAAGTGGCCCATCTTCCCGCATCTGTAGCACGTACTCCCGGCACGCCTCGAACCCTTACGGTTCTGGTACATCCGCTCGAACCTCCTCGTGAGCAACGCGAGATCCTCCTCGCTCAGCACCTCATACTCTTCATCTGGAAGGGACACAAGAGAAGACAAAGCAAAGTGTCTAGGAGTGTTAGCATGTCCATATCCAGAGCCACCGACTAGAGCCAGACTATGGGGATCAGTCGGACTCTTAGCCTTGGCAAGCAACTGTCTGTCGACCTCAGAAGACTTCAACTTCGAGAAAAGCTCATCAACAGAAAGAGTCTCATAGTTTGCCGACTCCATGATCGCCTCAACCTTGGCACCCCACACGGATCTATCAAGTGCTTGCAGGAGCTTGATAGCTCGGTCATGATCCGAGTATGGGAGCACGGTAATGTTGGCTTTCATGTTGTTGACAATAGACGTGAAACGCTGAAACAAAGCATCAACAGACTCTCCAGGCAAATGAGCAAAATTCTCATACTCCCTCCTGTACATCGAGAAAAGCCTAGCCTTGACATGGCTATCACCACCGTGGGCTACCTTGAGCTTCTGCCAGATCTGGCAAGCTAGGTCCTCGCCCAAAACACGCTCAAACTCCTCGGCAGACAAAGCACGGAACAAGTAGTCAACAGCTCGGGCATTCGCCTCAAATCTATCCTTTGCATCCTGGGCATCTAAGTTGGTGGGATTGACATAGTTCTCATCTTTGGTCACATCCCACAGCAACTTTCCTTTGCCTCGCAAGAAAGCGCCCATACGCGCAACCCAGTTCGGGTAGTTCTTCCCATCGAAGTGCGGAGGCCCGGAACCCCGATCTTGGTACGCCATCTTTGGATCTTAGACTGGTTAGAGTCGCAAAGACCCGTAACCGGCTCTGATACCAATTGAAGGACCGAAACGGCGACCAGAGAGGGGGGAGTGAATGGGAGCCGATAAAAATTCTTTCCAACCGATCCGGCTATTCTCCCAAAACAACTCCGAAACCTCCGAGAGCAATCTTGCCAAGATCACGTAGCCACTGTCAAGCTACTGACCCTAGGAACAAGAAACGAGCAGCGGAACTCGAACCAATCGAAACGAACACCAAAACGACCCGAAACGCGGCTCGATCTAACACACCCAGGGGGGGCGGTTAAACCGGCCAGGGGGGCGGTTAAACCGCCCGGGCCTGGGTGGCTCGGGAAAAAGTCAAAACAAAAGTGGATCTCCCAAACCGCTTGAGCTCTTGAGGCGAGATTTTGGTCAGATGATCTAGACCTCCAGTGGAGTGTTTTCCCAAAAGATCTCGGCCTCTAACTCAGTACAACTCCCGGAATCGCAGATCTCGCGAAGAACACCATGACCTCGAGTTCATCCCGAAAATCTCAAATCCAGAGCGATTCTCGGCGTTTGGGGGCAAAGGATCACCAGCAAAAGAGGCACAAGGCACTCATACGTGAATCCCCCAAAGAAATCCGAGAGAAAACGCCCTAGAACAAGAAGAACGAAAATCCCCCAAAAATAGCTCCGAAAATACCCACGAAAATAGAAAAAGGAAAGGGAGCTCGGGAAATCAAATCATGGCACAAAGATGAGCAGCACAAACTCAATCACATAACCATGAATTCACCTATACAAACTAGGAATGATTCGAAGTAGTTCTAGGTGGAGGGGATGAAGGGAAAACAAGTTCAAAGTAAAACCTAAAGAGATAACTAGAGAGATAGCAGCCACCAGCCCTGAAGGGGCCTATTAGTAGTCCAAGTGGTGGTGCTCTAAAGACTAAACTACCCCTAAGTGATACATACCCCTCAGGGGCAAATTTGACATTTGATCTTCAGATATTTTCCGGCTCGGGCACCTTCCACTGCAAGCTAGCTTCCCTCCGACGCAAGCCTTGCAGTCACGCCGCGTGTCCTCCGGATCGAAGCTCCTCGACGCCGTTCTTGGGCCAGCCCAGGGGGGGCGGTTAAACCGGCCCTGGGGGGCGGTTAAACCGCCCCTGTCAGCCCACACAGGCCCAGCTGCCCAAGTTCGCCTCGTCGAGTCCTCGGTCCTTGGTTTTGAGGCCCAAACCAAGGGAAACCGTCCACCGATGATTTTGTGGCCAAATCACCAAACCCCGCGCGCAAACTTCGGTCGTTAGCCGCCACCTTGCGCCGGCTTCTCGTCCGCGTACGAGCTTCGGTTGTGAGCCGCTACCTCGCACCGGAACCACGTCCCCTTGCTCGTTCTTGCCAGCATGTGAACCGCACTTGATCCACCGGCCATCGGGTCCCTCGAACCAAGCCTACTTGTCTCTCCGCTCCTCGGAGGCCGCCATGGCTAAGACCTTTCGCGCCTGTTCTTCACCTGCACCAATGCAACCAAGCCGCATTCTACACCTGCAATACTTGAGCCAAGGGAAACGTCAATCCACACCACGTTGTCAATCACTCATCACACCAGGAAGCGACCATCCACCGGTCCTCGGACACACTGGGTCCTCAGTTATCCCTTTCCCAAAGAGGAACACAAGGTCATCGGCGTCTGACTTGTCGTCTGAAAGTTCATCGCGAAGGCACTCGGTTTTCGGGTCGCCTCGCTCAATGGAGGAAGACATTGTGGAGCCAAGGCGGGACTCGCTGCTGCTCGGTGGCACGTGAAACCCGGGAAGTGCCTCTATGTGCTTCACGGGACCCCAAAGGCAAGCTGGCACACCACCTCTTCCACCCCGACGTTCAACGCGTTCAACCGTGCCACCACCGTACGAGCCGAAGCTAACACCTTACGGCTTCATCACCATCATCACTAAAGAGGAGTCGAAGCTCAACCATCTCAAGGAGAGGATCATGGAGAATGCAGCTTTCCATGATGACACGCTCGTCAAACTGGGTTTCTACTCCGACTATACAAGTTGCTGGAAAATATTGGTGTGCAGCGATTCGCGATGAGAGAGTCGGTGAGTCACAGGATCGATATTGCATTGGAGATGCTAGTGACATTGAAATATGTGGAGAAAGTTATAAATGCTCAAGGAGACAAGGCCACGTTCCTATATTTCCGCATCAAGGATGAGAGAAGGCAAATTTTTTATGCCAGCGTTAGCACATTGCTGGGGTTCGATTTAGAAGCACCAGAAAAATTAATTGTGGAAGATGAGGAGTTGGATAACCTTTGGAAGAAGATAGCCATTGGAGAGAAGCACACAAGAAAAGGCATTTGCAATACTGTGTTCCAAATATTTCATACTTGGATGAGCAAGAGAATTCTTGGGAAAATGAAGGAAGGGAAGGTGATTACGCTAGAGCTCAATTGGATGTATGTTGCACTAGTGAAGAAACAAAAGATTGATCCTTCGTATATAATGATGAATAGATGGGTCGAAGAAGCGTCATCTGGCACTGGAAAGATTGGCATGGCTTGTTAGATGAAAAAATTTGCCTATGCCATGGTCCCTGATATCGGACTGAATGTCAAATTTTTTGTGAAAGGCACAGAGATGGACAGGAAATTTCTAGTGCAAGGCCACTATGTCAGTGGTAATGAAAGTAAAGGTTACAAAGTATTAGGGACTGACATTTCATTGCCTGATGCAAGGCTTAAATTGTTTACAAGAGGCAAGAAAACTTGGTGTGACACTTCGATCATGATTCGAATGAGAAGGGAGAAGAGAAAAACTGAAGGAGAATCATCTACACAAGCAGCAGCAACAACATAAGAAGAAGAAGAAGAAGAAGAAAAAGAAAAGGAAGAAGAAGAAGAAGAAGAAGAAGAGGAGGAGGAGGAGCAAGAGCAAACACTTCCTAATTAAGAGCAGTGGAATCAAGCTCCTAGCGCACCTACTGGGCAAGAGTGGAGCGATGCACCAGACGAAACATGGGGGAGTGGACGCTTTATTGTGCCAACACCTCAACAACCGGCATATGCAGTGCTACAGCCAGGATTTGTGCAGCAAGGTTATGTGCCGCAGTAAGGATTTGTGCAGCAAGGGTATGCACCTCAGACGTATTCGCCACAATTGTACCTTGGGAGATCACCGGATACATCATTCGGGGCTCAATATGCACGTCTATCATAGCCGCAGCGCGGTGCAAGGATTTTGGAGCTTATGCAAACAGAAATTTGAAGGATGTTGATGAAATTCAGAGGCAGTCAGATGTCACACACAGATTTTACACAAAACCTGGATGCTGCCATATGTGTGCCCAGGAAGTCCACACAACACATATAGCTTACAAATATGGTATTACAGAGAACGCAATGCTCGAAAAAAACAATTTAGATCAGAGTTTACAGAAATTACACAGCGGAAGTCTAACTTATTGAACATTGTCTTCTAGTCGAGCCTCAAGTCCACAGGGACACCGACTGGTTGACCACAGCTCAGATGTACGAAGGGTCTTCTGGTAAATCTTCGGCCACTGCCTCACAAGCTGCTCCTTTTGATTACCCGTCCGAGATTTTGTCGATTGGCTACAAGTGTGGTGCTCCTTCTGATTACCCGTCCGGGATTTTGTTGATTGAATGCAAGTGTAAGTATTCCATCATACTTAGCAAGTGTAACATAGAGGTATGAAAGGATTAAAAGGGCTTGACACGGTTGAACTGCATTTAGCATTTTTAGTTGGTTCATTTTAACATTATCCAACTTACTACAAGTGTGAGCAACTCCCGGTTGTAAACCCATTAATAGAATGTAACTATAATTACAGGAATAAACATCATTTTCATTAAGAGAGCCACTAATCAGAAAGGATGCAGACCGCTCGTGACCGTGAGCACGGCTATCATGATAGATCTACACTCTGCAGAGGTTTCGCCCTTTACCCAACCGTTAGCGTAAAAGCCCTTTACCCAACTGTTAGCGTAAAAGCTCAAAGAGCTTTCAACCCAACCACGCACGTACCACACTTCCGAGGTGTGAGTGCATAGGGATGCTACAAGGTTTTTCACTAGACACACTAACAAGCATAGTAGCCGTTTTGGTCCAACTTGCAGCGCATGACCCCAAGGCATCGAGATTGACTTACGCCTATGAATAAACGCACCATAGGGGGATCAATGGCGTCCAGAGCGCGGGCATTGCCCTTTCAGCGCAACGTGTGGAGTTCCCATCATGCAGGGACTCCCAGCACGGGACTGTGCCTAACGAGACATAGCCAACGGATCTCAGAGCGCAGGTGAGTCCGTCCTCGATGGATCAAGTCCATGCTTGCACCGCAAGCTCCCCACGTACGCTTTTCGGTAACCACTGGCAAGCTAGAGACGTACAAGCTACTTGACCAAGACGAGAGCCATAATAGTTCTGGCGGCGGCGACTGGTTCCTGGGTTGCCGCTTTTCGAACCGGACCTTACGGAGAGACACTAGAGCATTCACGAAGCAAAGCTCTAGCTCTCTGAACCATGTTGCTAAAAAGCAAGTTTTACCATCATGTTGAAGTGAATCTTTAAATCAATATTAACACTTAAATAAAGGTGACAGTAGCTGCGCTTAGCAAAGACTACCCATAAATGCATAAACCCGAGGTGTCAAGGAGTTGGGTATTAAAGCTAGGATCAACCTTAAGGTAATCAGAATTAGATACATGCAAGTATGGAACAATTAATTTCAAAGGTGTGTGGGAAGCAAGGGTTGTCCATGCTATACTTGCCTTAAATCCAATTAATAATTGCTCCGGATCTTCAGCTCTTGTTGTTCGACATCCTCGAACGAAGTTCCTTCTCCTACTCGTAGCAATCATCCGAAGCAATCACTCTAGAGCAAACATACAAGCAATAAACAGAGACAACTAAGAACAATACACCAATCAAAAGAAAAGCTTTGAAAGAACGTTCTAAACGACAGGGCTCGATCGAAGGACACGCGACCGCGAAGAAACGCTTAAGGCGGACTACGGGTGAGAAGAAACAACTATCGAAAGATTTGATCATGCAAGACAAGAACTAGGTGCTTTGTTTATTTTAGTTAAGAAAACATAATGTAAAGGATATTTCAGAGAAGTACCCTGTAATTAGTTCAATTCATACTCATTTTTAGAAAGACGGTGTAAAGCCTAACATTGTCTTCTAGTCGAGCCTCAAGTCCACAGGGACACCGACTGGTTGACCACAGCTCAGATGTACGAAGGGTCTTCTGGTAAATCTTCAGCCACTGCCTCACAAGCTGCTCCTTTTGATTACCCATCCGGGATTTTGTTGATTGGCTGCAAGTGTGGTGCTCCTTCTGATTACCCGTCCGGGATTTTGTTGATTGAATGCAAGTGTAAGTATTCCATCATACTTAGCAAGTGTAACATAGAGGTATGAAAGGCTTAAAAGGGCTTGACACGGTTGAACTGCATTTAGCATTTTTAACATTATCCAACTTACTACAGGTGTGAGCAACTCCCGGTTGTAAACCTATTAATAGAATGTGTAGGATCGAAGCCCTCTAATATAGCTATCAGGGGGGTGAATGATATCAAAACTCGCAGCGGAAAACTTTTCACCCTGAAAACAGATTCTGAATAGTCAACTAAATCATGTGTCTCTCTCTGACCGTAACTCCTAAATTCTTGATATTTTACCAGAAAATAACATATGAAATTGTGAAGCGAGCCCTAATTTCGAGATTAAACAAAAACTAATTAGGGCTAACCAACTAAACTTTTCAGATCAATAGCTTAAAGCCCCAGCACGGTTTTGGATGGATCAAAACAAGTCTAATCATGTTGAACAGCAATTCAATCTAAAACCAAAACCGTAGATATGAAAGAGCATTCAAAGCAATGAGCGGAGAGGGAAGCGAGATTACCAACACATCAATTGGCAAACCTTAATCTTTATTGCATCAAAGATGTGTTCAAAAGATACTTACTCAAGCATCCATACAAAGATCTCTGCGAGATCCCAAACCCTAGAGGGAGGCATCCATACAAAGATCTCTGCGAGATCCCAAACCCTAGACTCCCTCTAGGAAAAACATAAACGCCGCCTCCACGTCGTCGTTCTGCCGTATCCAAAACCCTCGGTCCACCGTGACCTTTTATTTCCCAAGTCCGACACCTGAACCTGGTCTCCTACTCGGTCACGGCCTGCACCATCTAATTAACCAGCGCTGGGCCATACTAACACAGCAGCCGGCCTATCATTGGGCCATGCATCGCATGCACCAACCAAAAACAACCAGACACAAAATCTGATTACCCTTGCATGCAGCGCCTACCACCAGGCTGCATCAAACCAACTAGCATGCACCTGCACACCTTCTCTCACGTAGCCTGCATACATGTTGTGCTCACACACACGTACATATAGCCACATACCAATAAACATGGCCACGTCGTCACAGCTAGACACTGCTAGCCTCTTCTTCGATTAGAACGCTGGCAGTCTCGTTCCAATCAACATCATCCGTCGACGCCGAGACGCATGCTCGCGCATCGACAAGTCCTCATATGTACCATTCTTTAGCCCAAACGTCCCGCGTGACATCCTTGACCAATAGGACCTCAGTTCCTCCCCGAACTTAGTCCTGAAACCTCAGTTCCTCCTGAACCTAGTTTCAGTCCGTCACCGACCACGCTCCGCCTCAAGCAACACCTGCACATGAAATACGCGCAACCGCGTACGAGCACAAGTCCACGACTTGACTCAAGATCAGTCCATGCAACCCCACTCACACGAGTGTGTCACATTAATATCAAAACACGCTACCATGAGCACAACACATTAGCAAACATGCGTATCACCCTATGTCATTATATTAATCACTTTGCAATGCCAATTTCAATATAAACCAATTTTTCATCACACATGATCTCACAATCTCCCCCTTGATAAAAACATTGGCAACACCATAAAAAATTGAACATTGGCATTCACTTTCATAAATATTATTTTTCAATCAAAAGCAAAGTGAAAAGATCACCATAAAAGATCCAAGTAAATTTCTCCCCCTTCTTCAAAAGCAAAATCTCCCCCTGCGAGAAACCAAAGAAGAAGGCAAAAGAAAATCTCTCATATGACTGTGTAATGTGTTGTGCAATGTGCAAAACTCTCCCCCTTTGACAATGGATTCATCAAGAACACAAAAGAGAAGAGAACTTTTTATTTTCAGATTTATCATTTTTTATAATGAGCATCACAAATCATCCATGTATGAAGCAAATTATCTGTCCAAGCCATGCTAGAAAATAGTTGCACCTTCACATCCATACGTATACAATATAATTTCAGCACAACTAAAATATCAAGTGCAGTTAACAATTTATTTGCATGACATGATCTCCCTTTCTCAACTGCTTCAAAACTTGAAACTTTTGTGCACTTTATTGATGTATAAAAACTGATTTCGTTTATTGATTGCAACAAAATAAATTGCAAGGAATTATATGCACCATCAGCCTTACTTTTCAACCTAGTCAAGCCTATGTCATTTGACAATTAAAAGCTTAAGAACAAGGTTTCGGTCATACACAACTTCTTTCAAGTTCATATCAAAGTTCAATGATAAGCCATCTCGTTAAGAAGAAGTGCGACAATGCATATTTCCTTGATCTTTCTCATATCATTTTTTTTCAGCGTACATAACTTTCATAATTCAGAATTAGCACTTTTTAGAAACAAGCTCAAAGTAGACAAGAAAGTTCATTCATGACACCATTTAATTCAAGTTGTCATTCCATTTAAAAAGTCATGCCAAAATTACACCATACATGCATAGGTATGAAAGACACAATTACATTATAGCATAAGCATGGCTTCAAATGTCATACATGAACAAAATATAATGCTCATTCCTTTTTCTCAATTTTCTGAATTTTTTATTTTTCACAAATTGAAACTCACAAAGAAAACTGAAAACTTATAACAAAGAGTTCCAAAACTCCCCCTCAAAACAACCATCTCAAATGTGCTTTTTCAGAATGTGTCATCCAATAAATAAGCCAATAACTCCCCCTCAAATGAATAACCAATGGAATCAAGAGAGACAAAGTGAGCCACATGTGTTTTGAGTTAATATGGTTTGTTCAAATAAGCACAACTATAAATCATGACATAGCACATACCAAGCATGAAAAGGCATAATATAAGATATATCATGATCGAACAAGCCGAGGATAAAAATATGAGCATATCAACAAGCATCTCATCTCATACCACAAATCAATATATATGTGAATGTAAAGGTATGAGTGTAAGTACCTCACATAGTGTTGCTGCACATGTCTCATAAAGCCCATCTCAAAGGTGTAGAGAACCATCAATATCTTGATCATATCATGTCAAAAAGATCAAGTACATAAAGCTCATGTTCTCCAACCCAAATCTGAAAACCTACATAGCACTAGGTGATGTCGAGGCCTTTGTACTGGGGTTAGTAATAAAACATTTAGGAATCCAGTACCGAGACACGACGAAAGCCCGTAGGTACAACACAGGTACTTTATGACAAAAATCAGATCTGCGTTCGCTTGTATTTCTACCAACAAAAGGTGTTTGCTTCACCCTATGCACAAAGTGAGCTGCCACAAACTCACGAGGAACAAAATGTGCACTTCTGAAATTAGAACTAGCCTTAGCGCTTCCTTTTCTTTGTTGTTTAGCTAGTCTAAAGCAAAATTCTTTCTTATGTCCATCTGTACCACAATGAGTGCAAGTGTACTTGACTTTATATTTAACTTGAGAAGTAGAAGCAACATTTGCATTCACTGTGCTAGTAGAAGACATAATTCCAGCAGGTTTGAAAACCATCTTTTTAGGCTCAACACAAGTTTCAAATTTACCACTACCAAGAGATTTAATAATAGTGGGAGCATTATTCTTGGAGTGAGTATAAGGATCAAATCCTAAACCAGTTTTATATTTTTGTGAGCTAGTCTTTTGTTCCAAAATTTGATTCAAACTTTTAGTTCCCATTTTATTTTGCAAATATTCAATGCGTTTCAAATAGGGTGGAACAATTATCACAAGAACTAGACATAGATTTCTTTTGTTTAGCACAATTAGAGCAAGAAAGAACCTCATGTGTAGAAAAATCATGTTTCAATTGATCAACTCTAGCATTTGCATCTTTTAACTTTAGTTCAAGAATATCGCAATTATCACAAGAAGTTGGTTCATCAATTATACACACATGATTCTCATTTTTCTCTTTTTCAGATTTAAGTTGCTCTAAAGTTGAAGCATGCACATCTCTTAGAGAAGTAAATTCAGCATATATTGAGTCACATGATTTGCATGAATCATCACTAGGAATTAAGGTTTTAAGCCTATCAATTTCAGCATGTAATGATTCAATAAAAGCATCATGTTTCTTAATCTTTTTATTTCTTTTCTCTAACAAAGTGCCAAGTTTTTCAACAGCAACAAATAAATCATCATATGAAGGTTCTACCTCATTGTCGTTGTAGCTATCGATGTCGCTATTGGTGAAGCTCTTGTTGCTTGCCATGAGACATAAGCTTGTCAAATTACGCACCTTCTTCCTTTTAGATATTTTCTCTTCATCGCTGCTGTCCGGATCAACATCGCTCAAGTTTACTTGCTCAAGTGCTGAAAGAACTTGCTGCACCACTTTGTTGTTCAAGTAGCTCTTCTTTTTGTTGCTCTTAGATGTGTGCTTCTTCATAGTAATTTCAGCAACATCCTCTTCTTCAGAATCCTCATCATCCCTTGAAATCCTTGCTAGAAACTTTGGGCACTTGGGACGAATATGTTTCAGCGAGCCACACTCAAAACATCGAGGACTGGAATTTTCTCTCTTCCTTGATCTCACATTTTGCAAAGCTTTCTTGAAGCGAGTAGAGAGAAGTGCCAAATCATCTTCCGGGAGTTGTTCTAGCTGTTCATCGGTTAGTGAAGACAAAGAAGACAAAACAATGCTAGTGGAGCAAACATCATCATGAAATTTGCTAGATTTAGAAGCTAAAGCAATAGACTTGGAACCATGCTTCCTAGCAAGAACATCTAATTCATGAGTTTTCAATTTAGAGTAAAGCACATCTAATGTAAGAGTACTCATGACAGTAGATTCTCTAATTGAAGTAACTTTCATCTCCCATAGACATATCTAATGCTCCAAGTAATTGGCGTGCATTTTCAGCATCAGTGTAAGTAACATTAACAGCACGCAAATTGCTAAGAATTTTATTAAAGCGAGCAAACAAGTCATCAAGTGATTCACTGGGTTTCATCTCGAAACGCATATAATCTTTCTTATACATATCTTGGCGTACCTCTTTAATTGTAGACGAACCCTCATGATAATCACATAAAGCTTTCCATACCTCATATGCAGACTTGTGATGAACCACACGATCGAAGTCGCTCCTTCCTAGCCCTTGAATGATTAAATTTCTTGCCTTGCTGTTGTTCTCCACATTCGCTCGATTATCGTTGTTGACTTGATCTGGTACTGCAAAAGGAGTAATAACCTTCTCCCAAATCAGCGAGCCTTGTGCCTGAATATATGCCTCCATCTTCGCTTTCCAAAACTGAAAATCAACACCATCGAAAACACACGGTTTTGTGGAATACCTATCCATTGCTAATAATTCTAATCACTGGTTAAGATCAATTAGAAAACAACCTAGCTCTAGGTACCACTTGTAGGATCGAAGCCCTCTAATATAGCTATCAGAGGGGGGTGAATGATAGCAAAACTCGCAGCGGAAAACTTTTCACCCTGAAAACAGATTCTGAATAGTCCACTAAATCGTGTGTCGCTCTCTGACCGTAACTCCTAAATTCTAGATATTTTACCAGAAAATAACATATGAAACTGTGAAGCCAACCCAACTGGAATCACATCAATCCGAGGTCTATAACTCCAGATATAAAATAAACAAGCATGTAACGTCGGATAGTGTCGCGAATTAGCCGAGCCCTAATTTCGAGATTAAACAAAAACTAATTAGGGCTAACCAACTAAACTTTTCAGATCAATAGCTTAAAGCCCCAGCACGGTTTTGAATGGATCAAAACAAGTCTAATCACGTTGAACAACAATTCAATCTAAAACCAAAACCGTAGATATGAAAGAGCATTCAAAGCAATGAGCGGAGAGGGAAGCGAGATTACCAACACATCAATTTGCAAACCTTAATCTTTATTGCATCAAAGATGTGTTCAAAAGATACTTACTCAAGCATCCATACAAAGATCTCTGCGAGATCCCAAACCCTAGAGGGAGGCATCCATACAAAGATCTCTGCGAGATCCCAAACCCTAGACTCCCTCTAAGAAAAACATAAACGCCGCCTCCACGTCGTCGTTCTGCCGTGTCCAAAACCCTCGGTCCACCGTGACCTTTTATTTCCCAAGTCCGACACCTGAACCTGGTCTCCTACTCGGTCACGGCCTGCACCATCTAATTAACCAGCGCTGGGCCATACTAACACAGCAGCCGGCCAATCATTGGCCCATGCATCGCATGCACCAACCAAAAACAACCAGACACAAAATCTGATTAGCCTTGCATGCAGCGCCTACCACCGGGCGGCATCAAACCAACTAGCATGCCTTCTCTCACGTAGCCTGCATACATGTTGTGCTCACACACACGTACATCTAGCCACATACCAATAAACATGGCCACGCCGTCAGAGCTAGACACTGCTAGCCTCTTCTTCGATTAGAACGCTGGCAGTCTCGTTCCAATCAACATCATCCGTTGACGCCGAGACGCATGCTCGCGCATCGACAAGTCCTCACATGTACCGTTCTTTAGCCCGAACGTCCCACGTGACATCCTTGACCAATAGGACCTCAGTTCCTCCCCGAACTTAGTCCCGAAACCTCAGTTCCTCCTGAACCTAGTTTCAGTCCGTCACCGACCACGCTCCGCCTCAAGCAACACCTGCACATGAAACACGCGCAACCGCGTACGAGCACAAGTCCACGACTTGACTCAAGATCAGTCCATACAACCCCACTCACACGAGTGTGTCACATAAATATCAAAATACGCTACCATGAGCGCAACACATTAGCAAACATGTGTATCACCCTATGTCATTATATTAATCACTTTGCAATGCCAATTTCAATATAAACCAATTTTTCATCACACATGATCTCACAGAATGTAAGTATAATTACAGGAATAAACATCATCTTCATTAAGAGAGCCACTAATAAGAAAGGATCCAGACCGCTTGTGACCGTGAGCACGGCTATCATGATAGATTTACACTCTGTAGAGGTTTCGCCCTTTACCCAACCGTTAGTGTAAAAGCTCAAAGAGCTTTCAACCCAACCACGCACGTACCACACTTCCGAGGTGTGAGTGCATGGGGACGCTACAAGGTTTTTCACTAGACACCCTAACAAGCACAGTAGCCGTTTTGGTCCAACTTGCAGCGCATGACCCCAAGGCATCGAGATTGACTTACGCCTATGGATAAACGCACCATAGTGGGGTCAATGGCATCCAGAGCGCGGGCATTGCCCTTTCAGCGCAACGTGTGGAGTTCCCATCACGCAGGGACTTCCAGCACGGGACTGTGCCTAACGAGACATAGCCAACGGATCTCAGAGCGCAGGTGAGTCCGTCCTCGATGGATCAAGTCCATGCTTGCACCGCAAGCTCCCCACGTACGCTTTTCGGTAACCACTGGCAAGCTAGAGACGTACAAGCTACTTGACCAAGACGAGAGCCATAATAGTTCTGGCGGCGGCGACTGGTTCCTGGGTTGCCGCTTTTCGAACCGGACCTTACGGAGAGACACTAGAGCATTCACGAAGCAAAGCTCTAGCTCTCTGAACCATGTTGCTAAAAAGCAAGTTTTACCATCATGTTGAAGTGAATCTTTAAATCAATATTAACACTTAAATAAAGGTGACAGTAGCTGCGCTTAGCAAAGACTACCCATAAATGCATAAACCCGAGGTGTCAAGGAGTTGGGTATTAAAGCTAGGATCAACCTTAAGGTAATCAGAATTAGATACATGCAAGTATGGAACAATTAATTTCAAAGGTGTGTGGGAAGCAAGGGTTGTCCATGCTATACTTGCCTTAAATCCAATTAATAATTGCTCCGGATCTTCAGCTCTTGTTGTTCGACATCCTCGAACGAAGTTCCTTCTCCTACTCGTAGCAATCATCAGAAGCAATCACTGTAGAGCAAACATACAAGCAACAAACAGGGACAACTAAGAACAATACACCAATCAAAAGAAAAGCTTTGAAAGAACGTTCTAAACGACAGGGCTCGATCGAAGGACACGCGACCGTGAAGAAACGCTTAAGGCGGACTACGGGTGAGAAGAAACAACTATCGAAAGATTTGATCATGCAAGACAAGAACTAGGTGCTTTGTTTATTTTAATTAAGAAAACATAATGTAAAGGATATTTTAGAGAACCACCATGTGTTATAATTAGTCCAATTCATACTCATTTTTAGAAAGACGGGGTAAAGCCTAACATTGTCTTCTAGTCGAGCCTCAAGTCCACAGGGACACCGACTGGTTGACCACAGCTCAGATGTATGAAGGGTCTTCTCGTAAATCTTCAGCCACTGCCTCACAAGCTGCTCCTTTTGATTACCCGTCTGGGATTTTGTTGATTGGCTGCAAGTGAGGTGCACCTTCTGATTACCCGTCCGGGATTTTATTGATTGAATGCAAGTGTAAGTATTCCATCATACTTAGCAAGTGTAACATAGAGGTATGAAAGGCTTAAAAGGGCTTGACACGGTTGAACTGCATTTAGCATTTTTAGTTGGTTCATTTTAACATTATCCAACTTACTACAAGTGTGAGCAACTCCCGGTTGTAAACCCATTAATAGAATGTAAGTATAATTACAAGAATAAACACCATCTTCATTAAGAGATGTTTATGTATAAGTTATACAAATTAAACATTTAATTTAGAAATAAAGCACATGTGATCATCTAAGAGTAGGAGTTTATATCTCGAGTTCAACTAAGCCAGTTATAGTAGGGAACACATTTATGTTGATATTAATCATATTATCTTTTTTTGTGAAAATCGAGATATAACCTATTTAACTTTTATTTAGAAAATCAAATGTGATATATATTAATCAAATTTAACATTTATCTTAGAAACACCGAGGTGTAGCTCTATTCATCTTTTAGTTGGAAAACACAATTGGGTAGCATTAATCAAAATTAATATTAATTAGGAAAGACCGACAATGTACACCTATTTGCTTTTAGTAAGAAAAGGCATTCAATTTGGCATTAATCAAATTAATACCAAATTAAATTATAAAAGCAAGTTTCATGGTAAACAACACCTCTAACGTATGCTTTATGTTATTACGAACCTAACGCAACTTGAACGGATCAAAACGGAGCTAAAACGTGGAATCTATGGGCATTTAAAGGTTGCAAGGACCTAGTCGCGATTAACTATAGCCAACAGGGGCTAGCAGAGAAGTTTCACGTGACTCAGTGAATAGTCACCGAGAATATGCAAAAACTTCGGGGTTGGATCTGCAAAAGATCGAGGTTTGGGCTGGGTTGCAAGGATCTAAAGATTGCAGGGGAGTTTATGTGAATTTGTCAAGACACAAAGAGTTGACAGATAATTACATAAACCCTAGGGACCAAACTGCAATATGACCATCTTCAACCTCTAGACAACCACGGCGGCGGCACTGAGCGCCCGGGTCGCCGGCGATTTGAGCGGCGTCGGGCTCGATTGAGTTGGGGAAAAGGAAGAGGGGGTCGAGGGCATCGCGTAGGTGGTTTCACCGGCGGCGGGGACGGACGGAGGCGGCAGAAATCGGAGCGGCGGCCTGTGGGGACGGTGGCGGCTCGGGTGCAACGCTCATGGCGGCGCTCCGGTGATGCTCCGGCGAGGGCGTCGGGCGGAGGGCGTGCGACTCGGCTTGGCGAACCTCGTGGCGGTGGCGGCTCGGCCTGGCGGCGCTTGCACGCGGCGGCGAAGTCCCAGCGGCGGCGCTCCGTCCGGCGGCTCGTGCGACGGCGGCGCGTCGCGGGGAGGCGGGGTGGGGGCGGTGGCGCGGAGTGGCAGCAGGGTCCCGCGGCGGCAGGGGCTCGCCCTTTATAGGGCGCGGTACCCTAGGGCGGCCGGGTGGTTTAGCGGGTCGAGTCGGGTTCCGTTGGATCCGGCCCGATCCGCTAAGGGTTAGGGTTTTCTTTTTTCCAGAAATTATTTCTAGTGCAAAAACAAATCCTGAAAATCCTAGAAAATATTTTTAAAGCACCAAAAATATCCAGAAAATCCTAACAAGTCTAGGAAAAATCCCAGAGATAGATTGGGACACGAGGAACCCAAATAAAATATCCGAAGCTCGTGAAAAAGATTTTAGAGCCATCTAACAAATAGAAAGATCTCTAGGGAAAAGAGAATTAAATTCTGGAAATGTCCAGAAAATTCCCAGACAAACCTAAACGTCGCATAAACGCATTTTAAAAGCTCTACACTCATGAAACAACAATATGCATCGGCATGAATGCAACTCTCATAACAAGCTTATTTAATTTAAGAAAAACAATCAACTGCTTTTCCTGCACTAAATTCCCTGTAAAACAAATAATTGTTGGAAAAGTTTTAAAAATTGTGAGAAATCATTGTTTAATTTTTCTTTCTAATCACATCCTGAAATCCAACAATTTCAGGGTGTGACATCAGAAAGGATTGAAGAAGGGATTTCTTGTATGACATATCAGTTTGGTCTCATGGGATATGTTCACCCCCAGGACTTTCATGGATGAGCAGCGTAGCATTACTATGACCAGGGATATGATGAATATTTACACCGCTAGGGAGAGTCTAGCAACAACAACAATGGAGAAGAATGATCAGCGGGACGCCGGAAAAATAATGCTTGCACGTTTGGTTTGAATTTCAACCTTTTTTTTTTTGTTTATTTCTTTTGATTTCAGCGTGTGTGCAGGCCTGTGTGTGCGTAGTGTATTTTCTGTTTTATTTATTTCAGCATGTGTGCTAGTGTGTGTGTGTCTAGTGTTTTGCTTATGAATGAATAAATGGATCACATAAGCTTCATGATATGATTAATCGTCATGATAATTAAGTTTATGCAATATTGAAAAATGATGATCGTTGCCGCTTTACTCTTTTCTTTTGCACTAATTATATGCTTGATTGAACTAACACTCTCCCTAACATGATCTAAAATCGTATTAAATACCGGTTCAATCTTTTGTGGAGGTTATGATAAATTTATAAAGCCTCACATTCATTAATCTTGCTCTCTTGTTTAAATGATTTAAAGGTTGTTTTATTAAAAATACGTGTGTGCTGACCTTGTCAATAAAACCTTTGCAAATGTTGCACCCATCCAAAGCCTTCAAATATTTTTATCATGATGAACCTTAGATTTGCAAGATTTATTTTCAAGTGAATTAATTCAGGACTTGTTACTTCGGTACGAGACTAAGAAGTTGGCCATTCCGTTTTTTATACCTTCTTATTGCTAGCCTCTTTATCCACGCATTGCTTATTTCCACACTGGGAATACGGCATACCTCGCTGGATATCCGCCCAAAAACCCAAATTTTATTTTTGTGATTACCTCCTTGACCACAACCTAAACATATTGAGTATGAAGATCTATTTCGACGGAGATTCTAACAACACAGAGGTGTTGCACGAAGAACATGCACTTGGGAGGATCCTGCAAGCATACTGGAGAAAAATTAGAAGAATAAGAGATGAAAAGAGGGCAGGCGGGGCGGCCAGGACCCCCTGGGCCGTGCGGCAAGAGGCATTTTTGCCTCTGGTAGCCTCGAAAATTTTTGTGGATGTCCCTCCTGAAGATCCAAGTCATTCTCTGGAAGATTAGAAGATTTCACGATCTTCTCAGCGATGAGTTAATTCCTCACTCCTTTTCTCGAGGACAAGCAATAGTTTAAGCTTGGGGGAGAGTCATCGCATTTATCTCTGACCACCGCTGAGTAGATCTAATGGTGTAAAGAGTTCTAGGGAGCATAATAAAAAAAGAGAGTAAAGAAAAAAATGAAAGAAAGAAAGAAATAAGAAAAGAAAAATGAAGAAAGATATAAAAAAATATATGCTCCTTAGTTTTTTTTGCTTCATTGATTTCTTTATGCCTAAAAATTCACTCCATACTCAATTATTCCAACCATGTGCAATCCGATATAGAGGACTTCATCTGTGCCTTATTGTCACCCTTTACCATTTGCACATGTCCACTATCTAAAAAGTGTGTGTCCATTCTCTCCCTCTCCGAAAAACATTGTTTTCTCATGGCCTTTTTGACGAGTCTGGGTAAAATCCGTAAGATGCTTTTCTTGTATTGATAATATCTTGATTATAATATATTTTGCTAGGACTAACCTTTCCAAGCTCCAGATAGAGCCTACACATTTATATTAGAGAGAAACAAAGGTTGAGAGTGTTAGTTGGTTTGAGAAACAAGATGAGTTGAGAGTTTTCATGAGCTATTTACAAGGTTTAAATTATTGATCTCGGTTCAGCATTTGTTTCCAAAAATTCTTTATACCTGAGATTTATTTAAACTTGAGAGCATGTGAATTAAATTCTTTGTGGGTTGCATTTTGTCGGTGCCGGAACCCAGAGGGGGTCCAAACACCTGCAGAAATGCGCTGTGTCCCGTCTCTCGATGGTCGATGCAAGGGCAACACAATGACACGAGGTTTATCCTGGTTCCGATCTTTCGATCGTACGTCCAGCAGGGTGTGCTTGCGCACTATATTGCCTTGCACCGGGGTGCTCGTAGTAGGGGGCTACAAGCTTGGCGGGAGAGGAGGATGAGCCTCCAAGTCCGTTGGAACGAGTGGAGGTTGAGCGTTGTGTTCTGGCGAACTTGGCGGTGAATGAGCGAGTGAGCGTGTCCTATATTTCTAGGGGGCTGCCTCCTCCTTTATAGTCCAAAGAGGGACAGTTACAAACAGGAAAAATACAGTGGTCGGCACAGTGACAGCGTATGACGGGGTATGGTCGCAGGCGTGGCTCCTGTCCTGGCGTGCGTTGTCAGATTACACGACTTCCTGGCGTATGGGGCTCTGGTACATGACGCGGCGTCCACTGTTCATGATGCGTGCTCCCTGTGCTCCTGGTTTTGAGGGCTTACGTCGTGCGGCATCATCAAGCGCAGCAGGACGTGCATCCTTTCGAGGGTTCCCCATGCCTGTTCGAGGGGTCCCCGTACCAGGGTTGGTGGAACAGGGGAGTATGACAGCACAGGCCTGTCACACTGCACGGGTCTGCGCGCAGCGTCGAGGATGACCGCACGGTGTCAGGAGTTGGTGGAGATGACCGGAGATGGGTGAAGGATTCGTCGCTTGACTTCTGCGTCCAAGGCCGTACAGAGCCATTAAATGCTCTTGTCCATGGGGCAGGTGAGCCACCAGCGGGCCCCACGAGCGAGGGGAGGCCTCGATCAAGGCGGAGATGGGTTGTCGAGGGCGGCTTCCGGGCCTTGAGCGAGGCGGAGTTCCGATTCGCTCGAGGGGTGCCGGGCACCCTCGAGCCCGATGGAGGCTAGATGCTGCCTCGCTTAGCTCTTGCTAAGTTTATTCGAACCTGTGGCTTAGTTGGTTATTTCCGTCGTTTTAGGGCCCCCCTTAGGATTGGCACCGACAGTAGCCCCCGAGGCCATGCAGTGATACATGTCAGACCTGCATGGGCTAGTCGTCTTTTCTGGAGGTATAGTCCTTCGAAATTCACTCGTAAGATGGGAGTATCCTTCCACGGGGGCGCGCTAGCGCACCCGCGGGTGTAGCCCCCGAGGCCTTGGAGGAGTGAATATCATCATCCAAGGTCTTCTTTGAGCGCGTCCTTGTTCGTAAAATGGGCGAGAGTGGCCTGCTGACCCGATCATCCGTTTTAACTGGCTTCAGCCTTGTTCCCGCCGGTACCAGTGAGCTTCGAGGGGTTCTCGCGGTCAGACCTTGCCTTGGTCATGCCCTCGAGCTTCCAGCTGTCTCGCTTTATTTCGGTGTGGGTCGCCCTCCGTTGGTCGAATCCTGACACGGTTGATTTCAAGAGACCCTCGACTATACGTTACGACCCTTGTCGCCCCGTCACGGGAGGAGGGGGGACACAGTTCCATGCTACCCATGAGCGGGCCACGAGTCATGGTCGTGTCGGTGAGCTAGTAGCGGGTAGTTCGAGTAGACGTCCGTGCCCCGTTCGTTTGGGGTCGGCTTGTGGTCCGGAGACACATCTCATACAAGCTTACACAAAGGTACGCGCCAGGTAAGGCTCGATCCCATTCGCTGGGATCGAGGGCTCGATGCACTCCCTCGTTGGGATCCTTCTAACTGGCCCCCTTTGTCTAGCCTTGAACGCGGATCGGGGCACCCTCGAAGCCTTTGTTCGAGGTTGAGCGTATTCGTGCGTGTCCCGTTCGTCCCTGACTCCGTTAATCTGGAGTGCCTGTCGAAACTCTCGACCAGAGCCAGGCTTCGATCTCCTTATTAGTAGGGCTCGTGCCGTATATGCCTTACCTGCGGAGACGTCACGTAAGGGAATATTCCGTCAGTTGGTTGTTTGACGGGGCGAGAATCGGGGCGCTCAGTCATGCAGTCGTGGCCAATGTGGCGTGGCCAGGGCGTACTGGCGCGCCTTTTCAGGCGCGCGCGGCGCTGGCGGGGGCGGTTGGACGAGACGTGCTACAAGACCTCACAACGCCTTGGGTGGCCATAGTCATAAATGCACCTTTATGGCGGTCCCCACACTTGCAAGGCCCACTTGTCGGTGACGGGGTCGAGCGCACAATTAACGCGTCCCCGCGGCCGCGCTTACCCGCGGCCGGGTAAATTTTATCGATAAATACGAGGAGAGGGAGGGGCAGTTTCCCTTACCTAAGCCAAGTTGCCATTCTCTCCGCCTCTTTGTCTTTGCTAACCCTCGAGAGCTTAGATCTAATCCATCCTTTCCTCTCACCTTCTGCCATGGTGACGCTGAGGGAAGCCGCCCCATGGAGCGCGTCCACCGCCGACACGCACTACCTGGAGTCGCTCGTTGTGAAGGGCCTGCTCCCCAAGATCACCACCGCCGACAAGCTGGAGTGGATCGCGCCGCCGCCTTCGCACAGGGCGCCGTCCCCGCCCCCAGGCTACATCGTGAGTCTGGCTCGCCTGCACGAGCGCGGATTTGGATCTCCTCCCGGGAAATTCGTCCGCGCTCTGTGCCAGTATTACGGGGTGGAGCTCCATAACTTCGCCCCTAACGCTATCTCTCAAGCGGCGGTGTTCGTCAGCGTGTGTGAGGGATTCTTGGGAATCCCGGTGCACTGGGAGCTGTGGGTCCACCTCTTCCGTGCCGAGCTCCACACCGCCGCCGCTGAGTCAAGGTGGGTGCAGAGACTCGTCTGTGCTGGCAGCATCATATTCCAACTGCGGGAGGGGAAGAAGGATCTCTACATCCCCACCGCCATGACGTCCAACATCGCGGACTGGGACAAGGGGTGCTTCTATCTGCGGAACGACGGCAATCTCCTCCCCGCCTACACCGACAAAATTGTGGGGGAGAAGCAGAAATCGTGGCACTTGGAGGTATCTCCACGGTCTCGCCAGGAGAACCTCAAGGTCTTCACCGTGGCGCTCCAATCCCTGGCGAGGAGAGGGCTGAACGCCGCCGCCGTCATCGCCCACTTCCACCGGCAACGGCCCAGGCACAAGCACCCTTCGAGGACTCGAGGATGATGCAAGAGCTGCTTCCCCCCCGAGCAGACGGCCCAGCGAGCGCGACGCGCGGTGGATTGCACCAAGATGGAGGTCCAGGATTACGTCCTCTGGGGCCTCAAGATGCGCCCTGACGAGGGCTACTTGACCTTCGTAAGTGTTCTTCTTCTTCCTTTCTTCGATTCGTCCCCTGTTTGCACTAGATTTCTGAAACGCATCACGTCGTGTCTTCAGGGGCTGTCCCGCAGAGGGTACCGGTCGCCTCCTCCCCTCCTCGAGACCCGCGCGGTCAACCGCCTCAACATCGAGCGGCAAAAAGCGCGCAAGGATGCTGAGACGGAGACGTGGCTCCGGAAACAGAGGCGGATGGACGCACACCAAAAGGAGAACCGAAAGCGGGAGAGGGAGGGCCTCTCCCCGCTGCCGACCCCCGAGAGCACGCCCGAGCGGGAGGACGACGACTCATCCGACGACGAGGCTCCTGGAGAGCCGTGCATGGTGAGGCGCACTGCCGACGCGCCCCTGCCCATGGCCGCGGTGCCGGAGGATGACGCAGGCACGCAGGATGTTCTTGGCCTAGTGCCTGACGAGCTCGTCCAGGCGCCGCCCGCGCCTGTCCCGCCGATGAGCGTTAGGGTCGCCAGCGAGCGGGCCCCCGCGTCAGGTGCACTGCCACCCCCGCGCCGCTCCCAGAAGCGGAAGCTGAAGGGGGTTAACCAGTAAGGATCGCACCGCTCTTCAATGGTTTGATTAGTCACCGTTTGCGTGGGTGCGTTGATGCTCTTTTGTTTGCTGCTCAGCGGGACGGCTTCTCCCGCCGCCCCTCTCCTCGCCCCCGTCAAAGCTCTCAAGACGAGGGCTCACTCGACGCCCCATGTCGAGGCCGCACCTTCGCGTACGGCGCTCGAGATGGAGGCCTCGATCGTGGCCAGCTACGAGGCGGCCATGGCTAGGGGGGTCGAGCAAGCGCGGCGGGAGTCGCAGGGCTAGGCCCTCTAGGGGGGCCCACGGGCCTGAGCGTGGAGGAGGAGGGGGAGCGAACCAGGGCCGAGGTGATCTTCGTCCTCGCTGATGAGGAAGAGGTGGCGCCTGGGTTCGGGCCACTGTCAGATGTGCAGGTGCTCTGCTCTGATGATGATGCGGCGCCTTTGCTCGAGGGCGGGGGTGCCGCCGCGGAAGGGATCCCCGCGCCGGCGGAGGCCACTGCAATGGCCGGCGCTGGCGTGACTGCGGGCTCGACCGTGCCTTCTGGTCTGGAGGTGGTCGAGGGTTGTGGCGTGCCTGCCAACGCTGATGCCAGCGCGAGCGGGGGTGTCCGGGGCACGCCTGGGCTGGATCGCCCTGGGGTTCCGGCGGAGTTCATCAACATCGTGGAGAACGAGAACCAGCTGTGGCTGGAACATCACCAGCTCGGCACCAGCATCCAGAACGCCCTCTCCTCCGCGCCACGTCCCTCGACCAGACATGGCGGGGTCCAAGATCTCTTACATCACCGGCCAGCATGCCTATATCCACGAGCTGGAGCAGAGGAACGCCATGCTGAGCTCAGATGTGGAGCAGGCCCACGCCGTGATTCATGACATGGGGGTCGACGCTCGCACGTGGGGTGACTCCCTGGTCCGCGCGGAGAGGGAATGTGATGCGCTGCGGTCGACGGCCGCAGAGAGGGCCCTCGAGGTGGAACGCCTGAGCGCTCTGCTCCAGGAGAGAGATGCTTCCCTTGCTGCGGCGCAATCTCACCTTCTGCAGGAGCGGTAGGCGCATGACAGCACACGAGCCCTGCTTCGTCAGCACCACGAGGCGGCTGCTGTGACTGAGGCCCAACTCCTCGAGTGTGGCGTCGCCCTCGAAGTGCTGCGGTCTATGGCCCAAGAGCAAGGGGCTTCGTTGGCTGTCCTGCGGGAGGAATCGGGCGCAGTCCGTGCGCTATGGGCCGCCGAGAAGGAGCGGGCAGAGGGTAAGCTTCGAGCCTCCACGTTACCTTCCCGTCCTTTCGCAACTCGCACCGGTCCTGTTGCTGAAGGTCCTTTTCCTTTTTGATTTAATCTAGGCTTGCAAGCGACCGTGGCGGACTCGCTGGCCAGGGCAGAAGCACTCGAGGTCGCCTACTCGTCCTCGCAACAGGAGCTCAAGGAGCTAAGAGAGGCCGCCGCGGCGTTGTGCTTGGAGTTCGAGGAGGACGGCGCTCAATCTGGCAGTTCATTGGCCAGTCGCCTGAGGTCTCTGGGCGGTCGCATCGTGGAGCGGGTGAAGAGCACGTTCCTCCTCGGCATTTGCATGGCCCTGGGCATGGTGTCGACGCACTACCTCGTCCAGCTCGACGCGTTGGCGACGGGCTATGTTGTCGCTGAGGGCCTAGATGACGATGCGGCGGTGGCCGCAGTCGACCAAGCCGACGCCAACGTAGCAGAGACGACAGCCGCACTCGCCACGCTCTTTGCCGATGAGATCCTTCCCGGTTCGGGCGAGGGTGACGACGAAGTCTTCCCGGAGCGTACCGTCGAAGGGGATGGCCCCTGAAGAACCTCTTTGTAACGGTGCCTATGAGGCACATGTAATAGGCTTTTAGAAGAGAACTTAACGTTTCCACCTTGTTGGCGCTTGAACACTTCGTTCTTATGTTCGATTGCGTTAGAAATTGCTATATTTATCGTCATTTTGGTTGTGTGACTCGAAAGGACTTTGACTAGGTTAGACCATCTCCCTGCGCACAGCGGAGGTCTGGACAGCTTGGGTCCAAGGGTGTCGAGGGGGGACGCCATATACCAAAGGCATAAGCTTTCCCGCGGCATCGACACCCTTTGGCCTCGAGCGTCCGCGCCCCGCCCTTCTGCAAGTAGCTTAGGTTCAAGGGTGACGAGGGAGGACGCCGTGTCCCGGAGGCGTAAGCTATCCCACGACATCGCCACCCTCTTGCCTTGACCGTCTATGCCCAGCCTCTGTCACTTCTTCGTGCACCCAACCAAGATATGACAATGCAACGAAAATTTATAGAAAATTACGAGAAGAAACGGGAATAGTCAGAGGTGGGGCGTTTATTTCCCAGGGTAGTGTGCCCTATGGTAGCCCCCGATGGAGTTTTTGTCTTCGCGCGGGGCGAAGAAAGAATCTCCCTGCCTCGTGTGTGAAAAGCTGCGATCGAAATGATGGAAAACGGAGCGCTGAAGAAACCGTAGGGTAAAAGGGTAGCTTAGCTTTTTTGTCGGAACGGCTCAGGTGACGTGACGGGTGTCTGGTTTCGCTGCCTCGTTCCATCACGGGCTCCCTGTCAGCATGCAGAGCGTTCAGCGAGGGCTACGGCCTCCGCCTATGCGCAGCGCGTTTAGCGAGGGCGTGCCGCTTCTTTTGATGTCGTCCGCCCTCCCTTTTTGACGAAAATAGTAACCTCGTGACCCTGGCAGTGGTGCGCGTCCCTGTCGGGCCGCCACGCGTTGAGCATATTCCTTCCCCGAGTGGTGTCTGCCTCTGCCGTGCCGCTACGCGTCGTCCTCTCGTCAGGGGGCCCCGTTGGGGTCCGACCTGTGAGCAAGGCGCGTGGGACGGCTCGCGCAGAAGGCCGGGTGCGCGCTACGGAGCGGGTCATGGCGCGGGCGCTATAAATAGGCTCGGCGGTGGCGGTAGAGATTGCAAGTATTGTAGGCCTCTCACGAGCACGATGGGTTTAGAGTTAGGAATGAAGGGGTGGGGCGAAGCTCGCCCCCTGACTTAGTTCGAGGGTGGGCAGAACTTTGGTGTTAGAAGAATGCTAGCGAAGGAGGAGGTAAATGGAGGAGAAAAGGTGTCGGCTAGATCTGCCTCGTTGGTAACCGCTGCCTCATCTTCCAGCTCGGGCTGGTCGATGCTTAGGCGGCGGTTGCCCCCGTCAGCAACCGTTGCCTCGTGTTCCAGCTTGAGCTGGTTGATGCCTAGGCGATGGTTGAATGACGCAGGTGCTCTGGTCACCCGTCCACGGCGTACGGCAGTGGCACGCCCCGGTGGCAGAGCGGTCTTGCTACTGGGTGCGTGCCACGTCCTTATAGGTGGGCGTCTCAGCCTACGTTGCGCCGCACATGCCTCCGCTCTGTTGGTGAAGGTCGCTCCCCCAACCGGGGCGTGCGGCGAACTGGAGGTCGACGAGATCCTTTGAGTCGTCGTCGTGCCGGCCGTGGAGAGCTCCCCGTTTGCCTCGGTGTATGCGGTCATGCTGATGTTAGAAGAAAACTAGCGACATTCCTAGCGGGTCTAGGGTCGCCAGTGTTGAGAAATAGGCATGGCCGCATACATTTTTTGGCCGCAAAGGAGCGGCTTTGTATCTTGTTTGTTGTACATGACCCTTCGGCGGTCATGCGTGCGATGGCAATAAAGAGCTTCCTTCATCCATTCGAGGGGTGTTACGCCTTTCTCCCCGCGAGACAAGGGATGATCCTGACATTTCAAACTATACGCGAGTTTTATTATCATCGAATCGTACAAACTAGTACATGGGTAAGCATGAGGAGCTTAGGGGTAGAAACGACGTAGTTGCTGGATGTTCCAAGCATTAGCGAAGACTTCGCCCTTTTCGTTAGCTAGCTTGTACGTGCCCGGCTTCAGGACCTCGGCGACGATGTAGCGGCCCTCCCACTGAGGGGTGAACTTGTGGCGCCCTCGAGTGTCTTGTCGCAGCCTGAGGACCAGACCCCCCTTGTGGAAGTCTCGACGTCGCACCTTCCGCGCCTGGTATTGGCGGAGCGTCTGCTGATATCTTGCCGAGTTCAGCAGCGCAACATCACGTGCCTCGTCTACGCAGTCCAGGGAGTCTTGTCGGGCTTGTGGATTCGCTTCCTCTTGATATGCCTTGAGCCTTGGGGACCCGTATTCCAGATCTGTGGGCAGGACTGCCTCAGCACCGTGAACTAGAAAGAAAGGGGTGAAGCCCGTGGCTCTGCTTGGGGTCGTTCTGAGGCTCCACACGACTGAGGGCACTTCATCGACCCACTTCCGGCCAAACTTGTTTAACTTGTTGAAGATCCTTGACTTCAGTCCCTGCAGTATCATGCCATTAGCGCGTTCTACCTGGCTGTTTGTTTGGGGGTGCGCCACGCCGACCAATCCACGCGGATGTGATGGCGGTCGCAGAACTCCAAGAACTTCTTCCGGTGAACTGGGTGCCATTGTCGGTGATTATCGAGTTAGGCACCCCGAATCTGTGGATTATATCGGTAAAGAACTGCACCGCTTGCTCGGACCGGATGTTGGTGATGGGTCGGAGCTCGGTCCATTTTGAGAACTTGTCGATTGCGACCAACAAGTGGTGGAGCCCCCGGACGCCTTTGGTAATGGTCCCACGAGATCCAATCCCCATACAGCAAAGGGCCAGGTGATTGGGATGGTTTGCAGGTCATGCGCCGGGAGGTGTTTCTTGCGGGCATAGAACTGGCACCCTTCGCAAGTACGCACGACTTCTATCGCGTCGGCAACCGCCGTGGGCCAATAGAAACCTTGTCGGAAGGCATTGCCCACGAGGGTTTGTGCCGCCACGTGATGCCCGCACGCTCCTGCGTGAATGTCGCGTATCAGCTGCCGCCCCGCAGGAACGGGGAGGCAGCATAGCATTATTCCTGAAGGGCTGCGCTTGTACAGCTTGCCGTCGATCATGGCGAACGATTTGGCTCGTCTGGCGATGCGCCACGCCTCGGTCCGATCCGAAGGTAACGTGTCGTGGTCGATCCAGTCTATATACTGGCGTCGCCAGTCTTGTGGGGCCGGGGACTCGTCTATTTCCATCGCCTCTCGTTCGCCAGGGGGAGGAGTCCCAAGTCGAGGGCTCTCGACGCCTTCTGTCGAGGGATCCTCGTCCATAGGCTTGACACAAGCCTCTCTCGAGGGTGCTTGTGAAGCCGTATCCGGACGTTGGGGCTCGACAGAGGGTTTCGGGCAGTCGCGGGCGAAGACGTTCGGGGGAACCGTGATTCACCCCGACACAATCTTTGCCAACTCGTCCGCTTCTTCGTTGCACTTGCGCGCAATGTGGTTGAGCTCGAGGCCGAGAAATTTGTCTTCGAGGCGCCGTACTGCGTGGCAGTATGCCTCCATTTTCTCGTCGTGGCAGTTTGAGTTCTTCATTACTTGATCTACGACTAGCTGCGAGTCTCCTCTGACGTCGAGGCGTTTGATACCGAGCTCGATGGCGATACGGAGCCCATTGAGGAGGGCTTCGTATTCGGCCATGTTGTTGGACGCGGGGAAGTGAAGCCGCACCGCATAGCGCATGTGCTCCCCGCGTGGCGAGATGAAGAGAAGCCCGGCTCCCGCCCCAGTT
Source organism: Urochloa ruziziensis (assembly GCA_015476505.1). Taxonomy (NCBI): domain Eukaryota; kingdom Viridiplantae; phylum Streptophyta; class Magnoliopsida; order Poales; family Poaceae; genus Urochloa; species Urochloa ruziziensis. Next base: position 49,197,028 of record CM027119.1, read on the forward strand.
TTCATCACGGACCCATCAATGTACATGGTCCAACATTCTGCTTGTATCTGAGGCGGGGGAAGCTGCATGTCCGTCCACTCAGCGACGAAATCCACGAGAACCAGGGACTTGATGGCTTTACGAGGTGCGTACGTGAGCGTTTCGCCCATCAGTTCCACCGACCATTTGATAATCCTCCCAGACACGTCCTGGTTGCGGACTATCTCCCCCAAAGGGAACGAAGAGACCACGGTCACCGGGTGCGCCTTGAAATAATGTCTCAGCTTTCTTCGGTCCAGCACGATTGCGTACAGCAGCTTTTGGACCAGCGGATATCGTGTCTTGGTTTCCGACAACACTTCGCTTATGTAGTACACTGGCCGTTGCACCGGCAGCGCATGGCCTTCTTCTTCTCTTTCTACCACAATGACCGCGCTAACCACTTGGGTTGTTGCAGCCACATATAGATAGAGAGTTTCCCCGTCCCTTGGTGGCGTAAGGATTGGCGAACTTGAGAGTGACGCGATGAGCTTATCGAGGGCTTCCTGTGCCTCTGGGGTCCAGGAGAAGCGTTCGTGCTTTCTCAAGAGCCGGTACAGAGGTAGCCCTCTCCTAGTCGAGATATGAAATGACTTAGCGACGCTAAGCATCCTAGGACCCGCTGGACCCCTTTCAGATCCCGGATTGGACCCATTCGCTCGAGGGCAGCGACTTTCTCGGGGTTGGGTTCAATGCCCCGCTGGGAGACTATGAAACCCAACAACATGCCACGCGGCACTCCGAAAATGCACTTTTCCAGATTAAGCTTCACACCAACGGCCCGGAGAGCCTCGAAAGCGGCACGTAAGTTGTTAACCAAGTCGTCCGCCTTCTTGGATTTTACAACGATATCGTCGACGTATGCTTCCACGGTGCACCCGATCTGGTCTCCGAAGACCCGAAGCATACATTAGCTGATACATAGCTCCCGCATTTCGAAGCCCAAATGGCATCGTAGTGTAGCAGTATATGTCGAAGGGGGTAATAAAAGAAGTAGCGAGTTGGTCAGATTCTTTCATTTTTATTTGGTGGTAGCCGGAATACGCATCAAGGAAGCAAAGGAGTTCACACCCCGCGGTGGAATCCACAATTTGATCAATTCGTGGCAAGGGAAAAGGAACCTTGGGACATGCTTTATTTAAACTAGTGTAATCTACACACATCCGCCATTTCCCATTCTTTTTCTTAACTAATACAGGGTTCGCTAGCCACACGGGATGGAAAACCTCCTTGATGAATCCGGCCTCCAAGAGCTTGCACAGCTCCTCTCCAATCGCTCGACGCTTCTGTTCGTCAAAGCGTCGAAGACGTTGGCACACCGGCCTGGAGTTGGGCTGGATATCAAGGGAGTGCTCGGCGACTTCCCTCGGTATGCCGGGCATATCTGAGGGACTCCACGCAAAGATGTCGGCGTTGGCGCGGAGGAAGTCGACGAGCACCACTTCCTATTTGCGATCGAGGGTAGAGCTGACCCTCAACACCCTACCATCAGGGCCGTTGGGGTCAAGGGACACGTCTTTGGTTTGTTCGGCAGGCTCAAAGCTGCCAACATGCTTCGGCACGGGGTCGTCGATCTCATGAACCATCTCTTCCAGACGAGCTACGCAAGCTTCGTCCTCAGCGAGCGCCTCAGCGCGTTCGACACACTCGACGTCGCATTCGTAGGCATGCTCGAACGAGGGTCCCATGGTGATGACTCCCTTTAGGCCCGGCATCTTCATCTTGAGGTAGGTGTAGTTCGGGACGGCCATGAACTTGGCGTAGCATGGTCGCCTGAGGATGGCGTGATAGGCTCCCCGAAATCCCACCACCTCAAAAGTGAGGACTTCCTTGCAGAAGTTGTCCGGCATCCTAAAGTAGACCGGCAGGTCGATCTGCCCGAGGGGTTGGACCCGCTTCCCCGGGGCGACGCCATGAAACGGCGCCTTGCTCGTGCGTAGCTGGTCCCTACCGATCCTGAGGACCCGGTGTGTCCGAGGACCGGTGGATGGTCGCTTCCTAGTGTGATGAGTGATTGACAACGTGGTGTGGATTGACGTTTCCCTTGGCTCTAGTATTGCAAGTGTAGAATGCGGCTTGGTTGCATTGGTGCAGGTGAAGAACAGGCGCGAAAGGTCTTAGCCATGGCGGCCTCCAAGGGGCGGAGAGACAAGTAGGCTTCGTTCGAGGGACCCGGTGGCCAGATGGATCAAGTGCGGTTCACATGCTAGCAAGAACGAGCAAGGGGACGTGGTTCCGGTGCAAGGTAGCGGCTCACAACCGAAGCTCGTACGCGGACGTGAAGCCGGCGCAAGGTAGCGGGTAACAACTGAAGTTTGCGCGCGGGGTTTGGTGATTTGGCCACAAAATCATCGGTGGACGGTTTTCCTTGGTTTGGGCCTCAAAACCAAGGCCGAGGACTCGACGAGGCGAGTTTGGGCTGCTGGGCCAAGTGTGGCTGCCAGGGGCGGTTTAACTGCCTCCCCCTGGGCTGGCCCAAAATCGGCGTCGAGGAGCTTCGATCCGGAGGACACGCGGCGTGACTGCAAGGCTTGCGTCGAAGGGAAGCTTGCTTGCAGTGGAAGGTGTCCCAGCCGGAAAAATCTTCGCAGAAAATGTCAAATTTGCCCCTGAGGGGTATGTATCACTTAGGGATAGTTTAGCCTTTAGAGCAGCACCACTTGGACTATATAATAGACCCCCCAGGGGTTGGTGACTGTCATCTAAGTAGTCTAGTTTTATTTCCCTTGCACTTGAACTATTTTCCTTTAGTTTTTCTTTCTAGTTTTCCATAGGCTAGCCAAGTGCTTCACCGGAGAAATCTTTGAGAGGGTTGGATGAAGGGAGGATAGCTAGCCACTTTGTAAAGAAGTTGACCTCGTGATGTATGGAAGATTTGGCTTTCTTGTATCCCTCTTTGTGTGATTTCGTTGTTCATCCCGTGGCTCTTTTTGGCCCCTTTCGGAGATTTTCGATTCCTTGTGTTTGAGGTCGTTTCCTTGCGTGATTGTTTGGGGGATTCACACATGAGGTCGTGGACACTCTTTTCCTGGTGATTTGCCCCCTCAAAACGCAAAGAATCGCTTCGGATTTGGGGATTTTTGGATGAACTCGGGGTGGAAGTGTTCTTCACGAGATCTGAGATTCCGGGAGTTCTAGTGTGTTTGAGGCCGAGATTTTTGGGGAATATACTCCACTGAAGGTGTACATCATCTCTCCAAAGTTTCGTCTCAAGAGTTCAAGCCGTTTGGGAGATCGATTCACGAGTTGACTTTTTCCCGAGAGCTCCCAGGCCAGGCCGGTTAAACCACCCCCCAGGCGGTTAAACCGCCCCTAGGGAGGTTAAACCGCCCCTGGCTGGGTAGAGAAGGTTTTGCCTCGTTTCGGTTCGTTTTGTGTTCGTTTCGATCGATTCGAGTTCCGCTGCGTCTTTCTTGTTCCTAGGGTCAGTAGCTTGACAGTGGCTACGTGATCTTGGCAACATCGCTTTCGGAGGCGTTGGAGTTGATTTAGGAGAATAGCCAGATTGGTTGGAAAGAATTTTTATCGGCTCCCATTCACTCCCCCCTCTCTGGTCGCCGTTTCGGTCCTTCAATTGGTATCAGAGCCGGTTACGGGTCTTTGCGACTCTAACCAGTCTAAGATCCAAATATGGCGTACCAAGATCGGGGTTCCGGGCCTCCGCACTTCGATGGGAAGAACTATCCGAATTGGGTTGCTTGTATGGGCGCTTTCTTGCGAGGCAAAGGAAAGTTGTTGTGGGATGTGACCAAAGATGAAAACTATGTCAATCCCACCAACTTAGATGCCCAGGATGCAAAAGATAAGTTCGAGGCAAACGCTAGAGCTGTTGACTACTTGTTCCGTGCTTTGTCTGCCGAGGAGTTTGAGCGAATTTTGGGCGAGGACCTAGCTAGCCAGATCTGGCAGAAGCTCAAGGTAGCCCACGGTGGTGATAGCCATGTGAAGGCTAAGCTTTTCTCGATGTATCGCAGAGAGTATGAGAATTTTGCTCATTTGCCTGGAGAGTCTGTTGATGCTTTATTTCAGCGTTTCACTTCCATAGTCAACAACATGAAAGCCAACATTACCGTACTCCCATACTCCGATCATGACAGAGCTATCAAGCTCTTGCAAGCACTTGATAGATCCGTGTGGGGTGCCAAGGTTGAGGCGATCATGGAGTCGGCTAACTATGAAACTTTGTCTGTTGATGAGCTTTTCTCGAAGTTGAAGTCTTCTGAGGTTGACAGACAGCTGCTTGCCAAGGCTAAGAGTCCGAGTAATCCCCATAGTCTGACTCTAGTCGGTGGCTCTGGTTATGGACAGGCTAACACTTCCAGACACTTTGCTTTGTCTTCACTTGTGTCTCTTCCAGATGAGGAGTATGAGGTGCTGAGCGAGGAGGATCTCGCGTTGCTCACGAGGAGGTTCGAGAGGATGTACCAGAACCGCAAGGGTTCGAGGCGTGCCGGGAGTACGTGCTACAGATGCGGGAAGATGGGCCACTTCATCGCCGAGTGCCCCGAGGAAATCAAGAAACACAAGCACCGCCCGCGAGATGAGCACAAGCACCGCTCCAAGGACAAGCACCACTCCAAGCACAAGAACAAGGAGGAGAACACCGACACCTCGTCAAGCTCAAGGATCTAGGAAGAAGACCGCGGCCACCGCAAGGAGAAGAAGCACAAGAACCGCAACATCAACGGTCTTTCTGGGGTCGCTATGAACTTCTACACCATGGCGCACGACTCCAACAACAAGAACGTCTCCGACTACGACTCCGACTCCGATTCCGAGGTTGAGGTATTGACCGATCCCACCTCTTTGCGTAAGGAGATTGCTAGATTGGAGCAGTTGGTCGATAATCGCGATGATGTGCTTAGGAAGACCAACAAGGAGAAGAGAGAGTTTAGGTCCTTGCTAGGAGAGTCAAAGGAAAGAATAGCTGAGCTTGAGGCCTTACTTTTTGAGACTGAAAGAAGGCGATGGATTTTGAGTCTGTGCTTAGCGAGTCTAGCAAGAAAGTGGCTGAGCTTGAAACTGAGTTGGCAAGTGCTAGAGCTGAGATAGGTGTGTGAAAGATGCTCCTGTTGTTTCTGATGAGATTGAATGCTCTTTCTGTGATGTGCATCTTGCTGATTTGGTAGCTCTTAAGGACAAACACATGACATGCCTTGATGAACTAGAAGGTGCTATGGTTGAGCTTGCTGAGTTGAAGTCTAGATCATCTTTGTTAGGTGCTTGTACTTCTTGTCCTACTTTGCATGCTCAGTTGCTTGAATCTCGTACCATGATTAGTTCCTTAAAGGCTGAATTGAAATCTCCTATTGCAAACTCTTGTTCGGCTTGCGATGTTGTTGCTTTGAGGAATGTTGAGCTGGCGCAATCTGTTGATCGTTTGCAAGATGAGAATGAAGAGTTGCGATAGTGTTTGGGTTGGTTGTGGGGTCGCGAGCCTCAGCTTAAGATGTTGATTGCTGGTTTTAAGAGAGCTGATGGTCGTGGTCTAGGTTCTGAGAAAGCTGGTGAGTGTAGTGGTGAAAAAGAGAGAGAGCAAACCAGTTCCACCACAAACATCCCAACACCACCAGAGAAAACTCCACCAAAGAACAGCTTCACACCTAAACCCAACCACCTTTTGAACAAGCTTGACACCACTCCAGATCCTCCCAAGTTTTCACCTAAGACAAACAACTTCCACAGGAGAGTGACTTTTGTGAGGAGTGGGGTTTACCAGCCGAGAGAGAAGCCACAGCCCAGAGAAACCCCAAAGCCAAAGCCAGTCCGCTTCCATTGTGAGCATTGTGGAAGGGATGGTCACCTAGAATAGTTTTGCTGGAGGAAGAAGAGGGAGGTGAGACGAGAGAAGGAGATGGGTAACAGGGACAGGTACTACTCTTCCCGTAGTGTGCCTGTGTCTCGTTCACACTTGCCTAGGAGAGAGGCTTTTGTGCGCACAGTTCCTTCGTTTGGTGGTCGTGGTGTTCCAGCTAGTCGTGAGTTTGCTAGGCGGCCTCCGGTTCGTGGTCAGTTTGGTTCAGGGAGGTTTGACCGTAGCTTTGAGGCTAGGAGAGAGTCTAGGCCACGTTTTCCCCCGCGTGGTGCTAGAGGTCCGATGGTGAGAGACGAGAGGGTTTCAAGTGGTAGAGTTGATTTTGCTAACCCCTCTTTTGAGCAGATGGCCCGACACTAGTTTGACTCATTTTGTGCTAACCCCAGTGTCGAGTCATTCGCTCGTTCTCGTTCTCGCTTTTGATTGTGCAGGTGTGAGGTATGGAGAACATGAGCTTGGTGACTCTTGGTCTTTTGCATGATCAAGGTTTGATGGTTCTCCACACCTTTTTGGATGGCCCCGATGTGGCCCTTGTATACTATGTATTGTGAGTATATCCCTTGTACACTCTTGTGTTCATCTGTGTATATTTAGCTTGCTTTGTGCCAGTATCATGATTTTTATGTTTTGTGTAGCATATTGTACATTTGTTTATCTGGTATCCTTTTAGTTGGTATCTTTTGTTGCATTTTGCTCATTTGAGATTTCTCTTCCTTTTTATGATGGAGCTTTCCATTTGCTTTTGTACACCTTTTGTAGTTTTTCTAGGTGTCTTTGATTGAGAGGGAGCTCAGCTTTATTTAATGGGGAGTATATGCTCGACTTGATTTGGAAAGGAGAGGATCTTGCTTAGAGCTTTTGGATAGCATGAGTTTGTGAGGTTGCTGAGTTGGCACTTTGGTTGTGCATTTCATGGGTGTTTGAAATTTGAACCTGAACCTTGGATTTGCATTTTAGTTGCACATTCCAGGGGGAGCTTTATGGTTATGCTTTGATCACGCTTGTGCATTGAGTTTGAGCTTGCCCATGTTTCTACCCAAAACTAGCTTGCAGACATTTTCTCTAAACCACTTGACCAAGCTACCTTCACCCGCTTGCGAGGGGAACTTGGTGCGTGTGCGTGTGCGTTTTTCTGAGCTGAGTTTTGGAGGCTTCTCTTGTAGCATATGTATACTATTGTACCATCTTTGTATCATTTTCTATTTTTGTATCTTGATGTATAGTTTTCATCTTTGCATCTTGGGATATATCATACTGCATTTGTATCATATCTTAGGATGAGCTTCTCCTATATGCAGTGATTGCTACAACTTGCTACATTTTAGAGTTTAGGCAGGCTGGCTAGGGATTGATTGTATGGATGGCTATGCTCTTGATGGTTTTGATATATATTCTATTGAGATAGTCTCCTTTTTGAATTAAAATGACAAACTGAACTTAAACTCTTTCACCCATGAGTAAATGCCTTTGCATGTCTTGTTTGAGCCAAAATGGCTATATCTTGATTAAGATCATGCTAGGATGTGATATTCTTTTCAATTGGGTCAAAGACCTTTGTCATTGTAAATGTTTAGCCCATGCTTTATCTTGTGGAGGAGCATAAGCTTCTTTTTGTCGCAAAGACATTTCATGTACCATGCTTAATTTGAAAAACTTGAAAAATGAGATGTCTATGCATGAAAGAAGAAAGATGAGAAAAAGATATACTTGCAGAAAATTATGCTCATGTCTCTATGCTTTCACCATTGCACACACTTGCACACATGGGTGCTAAGCGGTTGCATGTTGTTTGCCGGAGAAGTCTCCCATGAGAAGTGAACACATGGCTCCGTGCTTTGACATGACATGAGATAGAACTTGGGCGTTTATGATGATCTTTTGTCAAGAATGCTTGTCCTTTCATGTTTTTGGTGAGATGAAGTTCATTTTTGCTTGAACAATCCATGTTTAGGACTTTGCTCATGTGGTGACATTTTTGATAAAACTACACAACTTGCTCATGGCTTTGTCAATTGGATATATGTCTTCACCTTCTTGATGGCAATGCCCGTGTCACATGATGAACTATATTGTTTGCCTCTTCTCTAAATTGTAACATTTTGTATTGCTCATTGTATATTTGAGAAGCTTGTAGTTACATTTTGTATATTTTTCCTTGATTTGTGCATTGTCAACAAGGGGGAGAATTTCTGGAGCATTTTGCAAGGGGGAGAAGTTGCTGAATTTGTGAGAAAGCTTTTACGCTAGAATTTGTTGGATTTGTGTGAGAAGTGAGAGTTTTGACAAAATGAGAGTTTTTGAAAATTTGTGAAGTTTCTGAGAGTTTGAGCATTGGAATATCTTGTTGGGCATATTTGGAAGGTTTTCAAGTTGAAACGGCATCGTTGCGGGTTCGTTTGTGCAATTTTGGCACTTTTGGGTTTGGTCATCTGTCAGGGGCGGTTAAACCGCCCAGGATTTGTGGGATTTTGAGAATTTTTCGAGTGTTTTTCGCACCTACAAGTTCACTTGTTCAGGGGGAGTGCCTTGAGTGTTCTGAAAAGTGAATTGGAGATTTGTGATTTGTGCTTTGAGCTTTTGCTCTTTTGCCGATGGTGTTGAGCCCTTTCGCTTCTTCTTGAAGGGTCGGCGTTTCTGGAGCTTTTCTTGCGAAGTGACTTTGTTCTCGGCTTGTTCTTGCTTTTAGTCACTCGCTTGAGTCTTGTTTTCGATTTCTCTTATATTTTCTTTATATCATTGGTTAATATGTGTGTGTTGTCAATGCACTCATCAAGGGGGAGATTGAGGACCCAGTGTGTCCGAGGACCGGTGGATGGTCGCTTCCTGGTGTGATGAGTGATTGACAACGTGGTGTGGATTGACGTTTCCCTTGGCTCTAGTATTGCAGGTGTAGAATGCGGCTTGGTTGCATTGGTGCAGGTGAAGAACAGGCGCGAAAGGTCTTAGCCATGGCGGCCTCCGAGGAGCGGAGAGACAAGTAGGCCTGGTTCGAGGGACCCGGTGGCCAGATGGATCAAGTGCGGTTCACATGCTGGCAAGAACAAGCAAGGGGAGGTGGTTTCGGTGCGAGGTAGCGGCTCAGAACCGAAGCTCGTACGCGGACGTGAAGCCGGCGCAAGGTAGCGGGTAACAACCGAAGTTTGCGCGCGGGGTTTGGTGATTTGGCCACAAAATCATCGGTGGACGGTTTTCCTTGGTTTGTGCCTCAAAACCAAGGCCGAGGACTCGACGAGGCGAGTTTGGGCTGCTGGGCCAAGTGTGGCTGCCAGGGGCAGTTTAACCGCCCCCCAGGGGCGGTTTAACCGCCTCCCCCTGGGCCGGCCCAAAATCGGCGTTGAGGAGCTTCGATCCGGAGGACACGCGGCGTGACTGCAAGGCTTGCGTCGGAGGGAAGCTTGCTTGCAGTGGAAGGTGTCCCAGCCAGAAAAATCTTCGCGGAAAATGTCAAATTTGCCCCTGAGGGGTATGTATCACTTAGGGGTAGTTTAGTATTTAGAGCAGCACCACTTGGACTATATAATAGACCCCCTAGGGGTTGGTGGCTGTCATCTAAGTAGTCTAGTTTTATTTCCCTAGCACTTGAACTATTTTCCTTTAGTTTTTCTTTCTAGTTTTCCATAGGCTAGCCAAGTGCTTCACCGGAGAAATCTTTGAGAGGGTTGGATGAAGGGAGGATAGCTAGCCTCTTTGTAAAGAAGTTGACCTCGTGATGTATGGAAGATTTGGCTTTCTTGTATCCCTCTTTGTGTGATTTCGTTGTTCATCCCATGGCTCTTTTTGGCCCCTTTGGGAGATTTTCGATTCCTTGTGTTTGAGGTCGTTTCCTTGTGTGTTTGTTTGGGGGATTCACACATGAGGTCGTGGACACTCTTTTCCTGGTGATTTGCCCCCTCAAGACGCAAAGAATCGCTTCGGATTTGGGGATTTTTGGATGAACTTGGGGTGGAAGTGTTCTTCACGAGATCTGAGATTCCGGGAGTTCTAGTGTGTTTGAGGCCGAGATTTTTGGGGAATATACTCCACTGAAGGTGTACATCGTCTCCCCAAAGTTTCGTCTCAAGACCTCAAGCCGTTTGGGAGATCGATTCACGAGTTGACTTTTTCCCGAGAGCTCCCAGGCCAGGCCGGTTAAACCGCCCCGTAGGCGGTTAAACCGCCCCTAGGGAGGTTAAACCGCCCCTGGCTGGGTAGAGAAGGTTTTGCCTCGTTTCGGTTCATTTTGTGTTCGTTTCGATCGATTCGAGTTCCGCTGCGTCTTTCTTGTTCCTAGGGTCAGTAGCTTGACAGTGGCTACGTGATCTTGGCAAGATCGCTTTCGGAGGCGTTGGAGTTGATTTGGGAGAATAGCCGGATTGGTTGGAAAGAAATTTTATCGGCTCCCATTCACTCCCCCCCTCTCTGGTCGCCGTTTCGGTCCTTCAGATCCCCAGAAGCTCCAGGGTGGGGGCGTACATGATGATGAGGCTGCTGCCTCCGTCTATGAGCACCTTGGAGAAACGTGTATTGCCGATGATGGGGTCGACGACGAGCGGATACTGCCCCGGATTTGGGATGAAATCGGGGTGATCCTCTCTGCTGAAAGAGATGGTGTCCTCCGACCAATCGAGGTACTTCGGGGCCGCCCGGTGCACGGCAAGGACCTCTCGACGCTCGCACTTGCGCTGTCGAGGTGTCATGTTGGCTGTGGGCCCTCCAAAGATGAAGAACACGTTCTCCACTTGGGGGAATCCGCACTTGTCCTTGCCATCAGCGTCCCCCTTTTCGTTGTCGTCCTTCGCGGCCACGCGATTGTAGTACTTCTTCAACATCTCACACTGCTCGAGGGTGTGAGTGACCGGCCTCTGTGGTACGGGCACAGTTTCTTGAGCATGTCGTCGAAGACCCCCGGACCTCGAGGGTGGCCTCCTGGACCCTTGCGGGCGGGGTCCGCCATGAGGGCCTCATCGGAGTCGTCGTCGAGTTCCTGTCCTCGCGGCGCTTGCTGCGCCTTCTTCCCTTTCTTCCCCTGGTTTGGCTTTTTTGCGGGGGCCTTGAGCTTGCCGCCCTCCGGGGGCATTCCTTCCACGCACTTCCCTTTCTTGTCGACAAAGTTGGCGCCCTCTGCCTCTTTGCCAGAGGCATAGCGCGTGGCGATGTCGAACAGCCCACTGACGGTAGTGGGGGGCTTCCGCCCGAGCTTGCGCACCAATCCTCGATTCGTCGTGCCCAAGAGGAAGGCATGGAGCACCTCCGAATCGCCGACGTTCGGAAGGTCTGTGCAACATTTGGAAAAGCGGCGGACGTAATCCCTCAAGGACTCGCCGGGCTTCTGGCAGCACTGCCGAAGATCCCAGGGGTTTCCCGTGCGCACATAAGTGCCTTGGAAATTGCCCACGAAGGTGTCGACGAGGTCATTCCAGTCATGGATCTGGTTCGGAGGTAGCTGCTCCAACCATGCTCACGCAAAGTCTGCGAGGTGGAGGGGCAGGTTGCGGATGATGACCTCATCGCTGGACGCACCACCCAGCGTACATGCCATGCGATAGTGTCGGTTTCCCCGGAGTACTTGACGATGGCGGTCGGCTGTCGAAACCGTGAAGGTATCGGTGCCGTCCAGATCTCGCGGCTGAATACTTGAGTGCCAGGGGGTTCTGGCGAGGGGCTCCGGTCCTCACGGCTATCGTAGCGGCCTCCACGTTGGGCGTGGTATCCGTGGGCTGAGGTGGCGCCAAGTTTCCTTTTGTTAAGGATGTGGCGGGCGTCATCTTTGTCGGCGCGTGTGTTCAGCATGCGCTCCTTCACAGGGGCCTTCATCCGGCTCTTGAGCGGAGTACGTACTGACTCCGCTCGGTCTTGCGCTCCACCTCCGACTCCCGTGCTGACGGAGCATCGCATACGGGACGCGGAGCTTTCGGCCTGCTGCACCGCGGCCTGTTCGACCAGGGCCTGCGCCTCGCGGCGCAGATTGCGGCCTTGCGGCGTTGATGGCTCTGGCATTGCTCGTATCAGCGTTGCCGCGGTGATCAGCTTCTGGCTGGTCCTTGCCAGGGCCAGGGGATCGTCCCCGTGGTCGTCGGCCATGATCCGAGCCTGAGCGGTGCGCCCCGCCTCCTGGGCGAAGTTGCTGGGCCCAGGACGCCCTGTTTCGAGGGCGGTACGAAGTCGTCGAACCTGGCGTCGCTCGTTTTCAAGGCTGGCCTCGAGTTTCCGCACTTGGATAAGCTGGGCTTGGATCAGCGCGGCGTCGCCACCCGCGGGCGGTGCCGCTTGCCGGGGCGCCACAACTCCCACAGGGTCTCGAGGCCCGGCGGGACTGTTGTCCTCTGTGTCCGGCTCGAACACCGCAGCAACGAAACACTCCCGCGTAGGGTCGTGATCCCCTATGCTAGAGTCGTCGGTGTAATCGAGACAGTAATCTGCCGCGGCTTGAAACGCCGCAAAAGCTTCGCGGTCACGAAGCCCGGAGTAATCCCACTCTGAGACTTCTCGCGAAGTCTCCTCTGTGTCCGTGTTGAGGTACGAGTCGCCTGGTGAGGTCGCGATGAGGTTCCGGACTGAGAGCAGGTGGTGGCCGGCGAGATCGTCGTAGGCGTCCATCGCCGTGCTGATTGATGAAGAGTAAAGCAGGTCCGCTCCGTGCATCCCATACGGGAAACGCGACGGCTCGGTTTCGTCGTCCTTGTTCAGGCGCGTGGTCGGAGGCATCGATGGGGGCGTGGTCTTTGTGTCCTTGGCGACGGTGCCCTCGCCGGCGCCGCTCCATGCGTGCCCGTCATGAGCGTTGCCCCGAGTGCTTCTTGCGCCTGGGTGTTGGTGGCGGCGGCGTGGCCACTGAGGCGGTCGCGGCAGTGGTGGTCGCATCCCTTGAGAGGAGCCGCATGAGGTAGCCGTTGCCGGTGGCCTCAAACTCCAGGCTCCGGAAACAGATGATGAATCCGGTCGGGAGCGGGTCGGACGAACTGTAGGAGTAGCGGTCAATTAGACGCTCTGTACGAATCACCATCGAGAGAACTGGTGGGTCAGGAAGTTGATCACAGCGCGAGTCCCCTACCTGGCACGCCACTGTCGGTGCCAGAACCTAGAGGGGGTACAAACACCTGCAGAAATGCGTTGTGTCCCGTCTCTCGATGGTCGATGCAAGGGCAACACGATGACACGAGGTTTATCCTGGTTCCGATCTTTCGATCGTTCGTCCAGCAGGGTGTGCTTGTGCACTATATTGTCTTGCACCGGGGTGCTCGTAGTAGGGGGCTACAAGCTTGGCGGGAGAGGAGGATGAGCCTCCAAGTCCCTTGGAACGAGTGGAAGGTTGAGCGTTGTGTTCTGGCAAACTTGGCAGTGAATGAGCGAGTGAGCGTGTCCTATATTTCTAGGGGGCTGCCTCCTCCTTTTATAGTCCAAAGAGGGGCAGTTACAAATAGGGAAAATACAGTGCTCGGCACAGTGACAACGTATGACGGAGTATGGTCGCAGGTGTGGCTCCTGTCCTGGCGTGCGTTGTCGGATTGCACGACTTCCTGGCGTATAGGGCTCGGGTACATGACGCGGCGTCCCCTGTTCATGATGCGTGCTCCCTGTGCTCCTGGTTTTGAGGGCTTACGTCGTGCGGCATCATCAAGCGCAGCAGGCCGTGCATCCTTTCGAGGGTTCCCCATGCCCGTTCGAGGGGTTCCCGTACCGGGGTTGGTGGAACAGGGGAGTGTGACAGCACGGGCTTGTCACACTGCACGGGTCTGCGCGCAGCGTCGAGGATGACCGCACGGTGTCAGGAGTTGGTGGAGATGACCGGAGATGGGTGAAGGATTCGTCGCTTGACTTCTGCGTCCAAGGTCGTACAGAGCCATTAAATGCTCTTGTCCATTGGGTAGGTGAGCCACCAGCGGGCCCCACGAGCGAGGGGAGGCCTCGAGGGAGGCGGAGATGGGTTGTCGAGGGCGGCTTCCGGGCCTCGAGCGAGGAGGCCACGAGCGAGGCGGAGTTCCGATTCGCTCGAGGGTGCCGGGCACCCTCGAGCCCGACGGAGGCTTGATGCTGCCTCGCTTAGCTCTTGCTAAGTTTATTCGTTCCTGTGGCTTAGTTGGTTATTTCCGTCGTTTTAGGGCCCCCCTTGGGATTGGCACCGACACATTTATTCATATATACCCTCCATATTAGAAAGAGCTGGTTACAAACTTGAAATTTAATTTAAAAATATTTTGGGAGTGTTTAGTTATTTCGTGTATATGATCAAGTGCAGGGATTGGACATCGGAGGGCAACACCGATTTTTATCGAAGACTTATTTGAGGACGAGCAAGGTTTGAGCATGAGGGATTATTGGCGCTCTTCATTGACACACTTTTACCCCTGGTCAGCATCGATATTTGCTTGAATTCAATATCTAAACTATTGATCATGCTCTATAATCGGGACATTTTCGTATATGCATGTGTTTTTGGAGTATTTTGATTTATGCAGGATAAATGACGAATTCAAGGCGAATATGGGCTAAATTCGAGACAAGCGTAAAGCAAAGGCCAGAAGCCCTTATGAAGCAGGCCTACTAGGCCCAGGTGCCCAAGACATGGACTTGAAGCCCACTCATGCCCGGTTTCAGCCCACTAACCTCCAAGAATGCTTAAGGAGTAAGCAAATGAAGATAAGATCAAGTTGCTTCGAGATGAAGGCAATTTATATGTAAAGTCATCAAGAGATAATTTTATTCCAAAGCAAACGACGTCCAGGGCCCACATGCATGGAAAGGAACACTCCAGGACCGACCTTAAAGTTTGGGGAAAAAAATGAAGCCAAGGCGGCCCAGGAATGGGCCAGGCCACGCGGCCCTCGGCCGGCCAAGGCCATTCCCGTGGCCACTCGCCTTCCTATTTGACCTAGGATTTCAATTCCTAGGGCTATTAATAGCCACCATTTCATTCGGCACGCATCAATTCATTTTCCATTCGACGCCGAGGAGCAGAGAAGCCAGAGGGACACCTCTCGGAGAGCTGAGGGTCATCCTAGTTGTCTAGGGTTTGCCCTAGGCGACGTGGGAACCCTGCGAGGAAAACAACGTCGGAGTTCTGGAGCTAGTTTATCAAGATCAAGGTAGGATCCCAGTGGTGATCATGATGTACTTTCTCCGGTGCAATATTAGCAGTCGTTCTGAACCCTTGAGTTTGTGAAAAGAAGTCGTTGTGTGTCAATACGGCTGTTTTGAACGACTATGCCCCTGTGTGTATGCGTCGTATCCCACGCCAGGGTAAACACAGACGCCTCGATACAGCTCCCGTCCGTTCGCAGTCGCTAGTTTCGTCTCCCGCCGGTAATTAACGCCTCTCTTGGTCTGGGTTAGCCGCTCGCCGTCGCCGCTAGCTGCTAGCATCGTCTGCTCGCTGCTCGCGTCCCTCGCTTGTCATCGCCGTTCGCCGTCGCCCGCTCGCGTCCCTGGCTTGCCGCACCTCTCTTCCTCCTCGCCATGGACTCCGAGTAGCCTGTCGCCATGCTCTCCGAGATGCCGGACGTTGTGTTCTCCGAGACGCCGGACGCCGCGGCCTCCTTGTCGCCTCCTTGCACGCACTGGAACTGAAGAAAGAAGTAGAACTGACCTTGGACGCCAGCCATTTAGCCATGCAAACTGAAGAAAGAAGAAGTAGTAGAGCTGGCCTGCTGTGCGTTTAAATAGACTGTGAAGTGGTGGAGGAGAGGGCGCGCACCGTACAAAAAAGGAGGAATGCACGGCAGGAAAGGAAAAAAAAAGAGCGAACGAAAATCAGGCATGCACGGTGCCGTGTCGGCGCGAACGAAAAATTCGTCGTGAACTGAGCGCGTGTACACACCGCCATGCAAAAATCACCAAAACTCACAAAAAGACTCGAGAGTTCCAAACAAATTCCGCTAGCCAGTTGGGTGGTGAGAGGTTGTTGTGTTGAACAAACAACAAGGCTTATTTAATAAGGGCAAACATGGAAAAATATAGCTAAATAATCACACCTTGGTATGCTAAACCATGTCCTAAACGACATCTGTTTCTAAATCGGAGGGAGTACATTCAATTATTCATAGTAAAGTCTATTTGAGTTTCTGATTGTTCTTAGCGATCTGGTGCTTCTCTCTATTATTTTGCTTGTTCTTAGATTTGCTTCTTCTAAGATCTATTATCGAGATAGATTGATCGGGATGTTCTTTTAGCCGTGGTGGTTAGGGGTTCATACTGGAGGCTATGATTTAAAGACGCTTTCAATGAGATTTCCATCTACCTTACTTCACTACTTTACTCAGAATTACAACGTTTGCATGATCTAGGCGAACTAGATTGGTTATCTCTACGCTCTGTCTTGCTATCTCTGGTGTTATTTGGATTTGATCTTTAGTAGATTAGATTAGTCTTAACGTCAAAAGTGTTTCTTTGCTAGTTAGATTGGTTCTTGCATCTTTAGTTCCACGGATTGATAACCTTGGAGGAATACTCTCTTAAGGGAAGAGCTACAACAGATCCGTGCGCTTGCGGTGGATCTTGGTGCACATTTGGCGCGTCAACAAAAGCCTTCTTTGCCATATTCTAGTGCATTATCCCTGGATTACTTTGATATCGAGCGAGTACTCTGGTGATATATACTAAGTCGGGATGAGTGCACACTTGTGCATATTATTGTAGGCTACCAACTGCTAAAGCATATGGAACCACTTTCATTTGGTCAATCTTGTATTGGTTCTAGGGACATTGAAAATGCCCAAACTTATTGCCCTTAACTATAGGAGCTGGTGTGGCTTTACTCGCATACATGTTATATTTATTTAGTATCTTCTCCAAATACGCCATTTGCCACAAACCTAAAACCTCAGTTCTTATATATCGGTGAACTTCTATGCCTAAGACAAAAGAAGCTTCACCAAGATCTTTCATATCAAAATTTGAGGACAAAAACTTCTTTGTTTCCTGTAACATTCTGACATCACTGCTAGAAATCAAGATGTCATCTACGTATAGAATTAGAAAAATGTATTTCCTATTTTTAAACTTTGCATACACGCAATTGTCCTCAACATTTGCTTCAAACCCAAATTTCTTAATTGTTTCATCAAACTTTAGGTATCATTGTCTAGAGGATTGCTTTAAGCCATAAATGAATTTCTTTAGGTGGCCTCCCATATTTTCTTTGCTCTTCACAACAAAACCTTTGCGTTGAGCCATGAAGACATTGTCAAACAAATTCCCATTCAGAAATGCAGTCTTTACATCCATCTGATACAATTCTAAATTATAGTGTGCCACCAAGGCCATACGATTCTAAAAGAATCTTTATACGAGACTGGAGAAAACGTCTCTATGTAATCTTTACACCTTTCTCTCTCTCACCAGGCCCATTCTGGCACTAATCACATTTCTAAACTTGCGCTAATTGCCATTGGAAGATCATTTTAGCACTTTGATTGCTTGAATCTATTCTTGATGTCTCTTTCTCTTTAATGGTGGACACCCCAGCAACTCCAACGGCTCGTAACAAATCCACTCATGCCCCGATGCATAAGGAAGGTGTAGAAAGGCCACCGTAACACACTTTACCTGACCCCATGCGCTTGATAAGTTCCATATAATTTGATCAGAGGAGAAGTGACAACATGGATGCTGCTTGTTTTGTCAGTACCCCTTTGCATATATTTCTTCTCACAGTCCCCGATTTACATGTCGTAGGAACAAACAAATATAGTTCATAGAACCTACATATATAGGGAAGCAAGGTGTAGTAGTGTATGGTGAATGAATTGGTGAAGAGGTTTCTGTGATAAAAGGAGCATGAATATAGAAAAGAGAAGGAAAGGGCATTTCCACCATCCTATACTGTCAACAGTACATTCACCTGAAAAATACTCTAGTATATAAGCACAAATATTCGTAACGATCTCTGGGTTGGGGCATCTCCTTACTCCCACAGCGAAAATATAAAAGCAAAAGGCAACCAGCATGTCCAGATGCTGTCCGTGATCCATCAGACTTGTTCACCCGTTACTGCTGATTTTGCCTCCTCATGTGAGTCAGGTTTGTTGTACTCCTGCTCATCTTGTGGACCATGGATCTTATTGATCTCGCTGCATGATCCATCAGACGTACTCTCCTTGCTTTTACCCCACAACAAGCTGTAGAGTCCTCCAATCAGCAGGATTCCACCCAAAATACTGCCCTCCAAAAGAAGAATAAGACAAATGTTAAGAAGAAGAAAAATAAAGAATTTCTATTTTCCACGAACTAAGATCAATGTAAATCATTTGCTGCCATTTTTAACTTTTTGTGACTGCTTGTTACCTGCCTAGGTGAACAATCTCTCCCAGGAAGAAGGTGGAGCAAAACATTGTGAAGACAGAGTAGAGCGGGAGCCAGGCTGAGAAGAAGACGGGCCCCTTCATCTCCACGCACCACGCTTGCAGGTAGTAGGTCAGTCCGGTCACCACAAACCCCTGTTCCATTGATTCATTCATCCGTAGTTAATATCGGCGGCAAAATTTGTTACACGTTAGTTGCCGGTAAATATAATAATATTCTGCAAAAACAACAATAAACACCATATATATGTATAGTAACTCTACAGTGGGATCGGCAACAAGGCACATTAGTCTTTATTACAGTGTAAGCGATGGCGAGCAAGCCGATGTCTAGCCGAAGCTTCCACCTAGAGAAGTCCCTCTCGGCCACAGCCGCAACGACCAACGACTGCAGCGCGCTGAACACGCAGAGTGACACGGCCACGAGCATCCTGTTAGAGAACTCCTTGAGGATCCTAGCCTGCAGTTCAATCAAATTAGCTCATGCATTGTCGCACTGACGAGCTAGAATTAGACGAAACCAACCGACCATATGAGAGTGATAAAAAAAAAACACAATGCATCGACCTGCCAGACGGCCGACAAGGCAAACGCCATGTTATTGATGATCATGAGGAACGTCCCTTCAATCCATGCCGCCTTTGAGGTGGTCGCATGGACGCCGGAGCCCGTAGCGTGGGCGGCGAAGGCACGGTGGTGGTTGACAGGGCTCAGCGCTGGCCCGGCATAGAAGGCCATGACCACGACCCCGGCGAGGCAGAGCGCTGTGCCGCTGACCTTGGCGATGCCAGAGGAGCTCCTCAGGTCCACCACCTCCATCCTGACATCCATGTATTACTTAGCACATAGCGCAAGCGTGCATCGGATCCAGTAGAGAAAGAGTGTGCGTACCTCAGTAGGAGCGCCAAGCAGAGGGTGGTGGCAGGCACGGCGTTGCCTAATGCTGCCACCAGAGTTGCCGACGTGAGCTTCAGGCTAATGTTATACATATTTAAGCTTACTGTATTCCTGGAAAGAAGGGTCAGGAAAAAATGTAGCTATACATCACTGCTACAATGATACATCATGCAAGTATTTGACACGCAGAATTTATTATTATGTACATATCATCTGTCCTGACCACTTGATTGACATGAAACTGTATATGCAAGTGCTAAACTAGTGACTAATATGTAGGAATAAGTAGTTCAGAAACCTACTGACTCTTATGTCCCGAAAGGACGAAAAAGCAGTTTAACTTTAATTAGGATGCGAGACTTTCAAAATAAAAAATGTTTCTCAAACTTGATTCTTTCGGTATCAAACTCGCAATTTGGTATCATTGTAATGTTATGTAGGTTGTTTTTAGGGAAACATAGTGGTTGCTGCTCACCATATGAGTGGAGATGGATGACTACTAAACTTCTTCCACTAATTTTGCCTCTATTTTGTCATTATTGTTTCCCTGTAGCCAGTTAGATAGCTGAAATGAAACCAACAAGGAATTTTTCATCTTGGCATGTTGGTCCTTCAAGATGGCGGCACTTCGGTTCCTTATTAGTTCAAATAGATTGGGAATTGGATTTTGAGTCGGTTTATGTCGAACAGTTATAAGTGGGTATATCAACAAAGATACTATTTGTAATAATCGCGTACTGGTTTTCATCAAAAGAGGATGTTTGAAGTTGGATATTTATCCATTATGTAACAAAAGAAAAAGTTAGATAGCTGTAAACTTTGTAACAAAAAAGGTTGTCTGCCCTTGCTGGTGCTGAAGTTGCCTCCGTTTTCTTAAATAAGCACTTTGTCTAATGTGTATTATTGCGAGGCGGCCAGCAAAACTAATCACTGCTAACAACTGAGAATGCTAGGCAATGAAACATGCACTTGCGCACATACCCGAATAAGGCACACAAGAAAAGCTTCAACAGCAATACCAACGGCATCGAAAGCATATTTTTCCTGCAGATTGAATCAGAATCAACCAATTCTGCTCTCGTTCATATTTGGATTCTTCAGAGGCTTGCAAACTACAGCTGTTACCTTTGAAAGAGGAGTGCCAGAGGGAGCAGGAGGAGGGAGCCGGTCGCCTGGCGGTAGAAGTTGAAGACGAAAATGCTCATCCCATCGTTGAAGGCCGCCTTGGATAACACGGACAGCCCGGTGTAGATCAGCTGCACGACTATGGCAATCAGGTAAGCCTTTTTGCTTGTCGCATCCATAATTGCTATGGCAATCAAGCTAAGAGCGCAGAGGCAGAGTTGGTTTTGTTAAAGCGAGTAAGCGTGAGACAGAGTAAGTGAATGAGATGGCCAGCGAGAGATTTAAGATCTTGTCATGTGGAATCCTATTCGAGCAATGTCGTCCGTCCCTTTTTTGAGATGAGCCTTCATCAATTTCCGGCAACAGACGTCTACCCAAGCACCTGGTACGTAGATGGTCCTAGATTTTAAAACTAATTTGCATCTGATGCCATCTAAGCACTCAAAAAGTGATTGAAGTGTGACTACATTAGTTCATCAGCACGATTTAAATATGAATCATTTGGCAAGTTTTTCTATATTGCTTATTATAATTTACGCAAAAATCAGCATACCCATTTTGCTAAATAAAAGTAGCATATTTAACTTAAGTACTCACTAGCACTAGAAGACTAGATACTATTTGCTAGTTTTAATACGGTGATTTAGTACTTTTAATTATATTCTTTTTCTTTTTTCTGCTTGGCAGCTGCTTGATGGTGATAAGTATTTGTTTCCTCCCTCTAAACACTCGTGTCAGACCTAATCACCTTGGCCCATTAGAAAAACAAATGATAATAACTACGGATCCCGTTGGCCATTTATTTATAGAAATACCACCCTTTGATGCAGCGACCGATGTCCATAACTTTTGAATCAAATGTCCATGCATAAGCCTAGCTTCATGCTTTTTTCCGCATGGCTTTTATCGCCTCGGCCTCAAAATTAAGTCATGAGAAGATGTCATCGCTCTAGTTGGTCACAAGAATCTATCCCAAAAACCCACATAATAAAAGTTGACCTAGCAATGCACTCAAACAACAAAATATCCCATCCAAGGTAAATAAAAACATTGCAAAATGGAAAAGAATTAGGAAGAACTGTGAAATAGGCCAGTCAGACTCATAGTACAAAATAGCCGGCTATAGCTCCGCTATCTCCCGCTATAGCTGATTTTAGAGAGGTACCGCTATTTGCTTCTACGTGCAATTTAGCCGCTATTTGACGCTATAACTCAATTTAGCCCGCTATTAGCTGTTTTGGAGACCTCCCGCTAAATGCCTTAGCCCGCTATTTTGTAGAGTTCTTAATTTTGAAAAAGAATTCTCTTTCTGTTTGCAGCATAGAAGAACTCTGAGACCACAAATTATGTTGTCAGACAAATTAAAGGGAGTATTAGCCTCTGAGGCCACCAACTGTTTTGTTAGCAGGGTCTTCACAGCCAGTGATTACCTCCAAACGGGTGTAACAGTACCCAGATTGAGGTATCATTTTTTTAATTGAGGATAACCACATTTCCATTACAGAGAACGAAATACAAGAAGTTTGCACCAACGTCTCACTGTTACCCAGAACGAGATATCATACCTTACTCTTGCCACCAATCAGCCGTAATTGTTGCAATCACAACGGATTCTAGGCGATACAGCCATTGCTCGGGCTATGGCGACGCTCACTTAGGAGTAATGCATCCATCACAGCTCGTTGTGATGCCTGATTCTATGGTAGCAATCCTTAATATGTATCATTTGCTACATATTTATTTTAAAATGGGCATTGAAGCCTTATAGTACATATGTATCAGTATTATTCAGACTATATTTCTGCCTCATATATATGCATGTCTTTTTTTTTTTTGCGATAATGTGTGTCGAGTGTTGTTGATGTGCCCAAGAGGCAAAAGGATATTATTAATCCATGAGGTATTAGGGGTACTAATGGTCCTATACAAGGTGGAAGCCCGTTAGCTCCTATATAAATTTGCGGAAGGGGGCTAGGGGTGAATCATTCTACCAAAAACTCAAATGCTCCGCCACTTCAACTCGGCCTACCTTGAAACCCTTGACAAGGTGCCTCGGGGCTAGTACACGGCGCGCAGTGTTCCAGTCCCGTATGTGTGGACTCCGTGGAGGCGTTGTTACTGTGTTGATCAGCTATGGTAGCACAAGGCTGTTGCTACAACGAGAACAAGCAGATTGGCTAATGGGACAAGATTGACTACTTCCTCTGCATGGATGCACAACATTGCACTGGATCTGCTCCAACTATTCTTCATTGTGTTGCACATCTAGTTGTAACAATCCATAGCCTCCGTTACTCACAAGTTTTGTGGGCGAACAGGGTAGATTCATAAATTGTTATAGCTAGCATATATAGGCTATCCGTTTCCCTTCATTGAGAACATGCTGAATATTTTTGATATGTACAGGCTACAATTCGTGATGATTATGGTCAGCCATTACTAATATTTACCTACTGTATCAAAATTATTATCAATCGCCACAGAGATTGAGACCACCTCTTATCACACGCTAGAGGTGACATCCCATGGCTTAATAGGATTGATAGAATACTCGTACCAACAAGTTGTAACTTGTTTTTTCTGGAAACTCATATGTAAATAACTCTGGGATTAAGCGTGCTGGCCTCGCGCAATTTAGGGATGTGTGATCATCTGGAAAGTTCTTCCCGGGTGCACATGAGTCAGGACAAAGTGCGCAGAAAAGACTTGTGTCAGTACGTGAGGGTTGTCTTGAGGTCCTGTTGACGCAAAAATCGGGACCTGACAGATGCGTGAACAAACGAGCGAAGGCGTGGCCTTGAAAACCGGGGCGTGCCAGTCAATCTAACCTGTTGATTGACAAGGATAACATCGGAGGTTAAGAAACAGCTAGAAAGCCGATTCTCTCGTCGGTGAAATCGGATATTAGAGTACCGATTCCATTATGCAGTTAAACAGCTAGAAAGCCGATTTCGATATTCAAACAGCAAGGAGTCGATTGAAAACTAAGCAATAAAAGACAACTATAAAAGCGATCTAATAAAGCTTAGTAAAACAACACTTAGAACAAGTCAAACAGCTATTAGATAAAATTGGTGATTAAGCCTTTGACAGAGGCGATTAGATCGTGTTCTAAGTTGGATAAAGGGTGATAAAAGCTAAAAATAACAAGAAAATACTTTGTAAATCTAGCTGATATCAATAACTGTCGAATAAATCTAAACGAAGCAACAACGATGCGCCCAGATACTAAAGCTTAGATATTACTCAGTAGGGGTAGAACTCACGAGAAATCGCCTCAACTTGCCCAGGAGAACTTGAATCCACACACAAGCCTCGGGGATCGAAATCGCCTCGACTTGCAAGAGAACCTGAAAAAGGAAAAAGCTTGGCAAAGTCGCTGACTTGAAAGTAAATTGCGAGTAGTAAATGTTTTGTTGTATTGATGTGTATGAACCTTTTCCACGACCCTCAGGGTTTATATTTATACCCTGGAATTAAAATTCCTAGTCGATCACGACATGACTAAACTTGACGCAAAAAAAAAAACTATTGCTAATAAATTACTAATCTAAAAGATACAAACAACGACCCAATCTGGCCCAATTAAGCCCATGAAGCAACTATCCGAATCGGTCATCTCCTGCCTACTCCGATCTTGACTCTTGCCCCCCAGCATCCGATTCCGATTCAGAGTCTCCCTTCTTCTTTCCCTTTTTTGACGCCGGTCCTGAGATGTGTCGAAAAACGGTGTCAACAAGTCCTGTAGAGCTATCAGGTTCAAGTGGGCCTGGCCTTTAGGGGGCAGGATGTTATAGTGGTACCAGAGTAGACTCTCATGGTTTCTCGGGCGCGTGGGGTCACATTTGCGCAGGCATGTTGTGCATGGCTGGTGTGGGCCTAGACTGGTATGGCTGATGTGGGCCTAGACTAGTCACACAACGTGGTACATGTGCTGCCACTGGCATTGTAACACCCTCAAAATTAATAAGGATTATTTAATTAATTATTAGATTAATTATTAGATTTATAAGGACTATTATAAGCTAGAATGAGAATTTCTAGGAATAATAAAATATAAAACAATAATAGGAAAATAAAATAAAGTTCTATAACTTGAGTGCTCTATAAGGATTGAAATAGCATCGGAAGCCCTAGGTTTAAATTAAAAGGAAGTCAATTCAAATTCGAATTCAAAAACCCTTTCCAAACCCCTTAGAAAAATAGAGAAGGAATCCTATGTTGGTGGGCCGGCCAGCCGTGGCCCAGACTTTCTAAAAGTCTAGCCTAGGCCCCTCAACTTTTTCCTTGGTTCACTTCCGCGCGGCCCAGCCCGGTTCCCACCTCCCTTCAGCTTTTTCCCGCGAAGTCCATTCCACGCCCCTCAACTTCTGGCCCAGTTCACCCCGCCCCCTCCTTCTTCTTCCTCCCTCTCCCTTCTCCGGTTCCTCCCCCCTCCCTCATTCTTCTGGCGATGACACCGCCGTCGCCCATCTTGCCACCACGCCATCCCCGGCCCTTGTGGCAACCACAGACCGACGCCACGACGTCACCCCCGCTCCCTGCTTGCGTCAGGGAGGCCATCCCGGCGCGGGAACCCCCTCCTCCCCCATCTCGCAGCGCCCGTACTGCCGCCGCCGCCGCACGATCTCTCTCCTCCGGCCAAGATAAGCCCGACAGGGACGCGTAGGATGCGTGCCCGCTCCACGCGAGGCCACCGCACATGAAGCGCGGTGCCGACGCTCCCTCCCCGGCCATCCGCACGAATTACTGCGGCAGCACGCGTCGAGCACCGGCGAGATCGCCGTGCCACGCGTCGCCGCCCTGCCGCCCCGGTGACCCCGGGGAGCATCACCGGGCTATAAATAGCCCCGCGCGCGCCCCGGATGAAGCTCAACACCACCACACCACACCACACCGCGCCAACCCCGCTACCGCCACCACGAACGCGGGAGCGCCACCGCGCTGCTCTGGCACCCCCGTCGCCGCCAAGCCCCTGGTTCCCCGTTGGCCGTCACGGCGCTGCTTGGGGCACCCTTGGACGCTCAAGGCGTGGTGTCGTGCCCTGGAAGGCGCTTGTGCAGTGGAGGAGCGCCGCCCGAGCGCCGCCGTGATCCGCAACCGCCGTCGCACGGCGGAGTGCTACCCCGGCCATCCCCCGCCTCGGCTACCCCGTGGTAAGCACCCTGGCACTACCGCTGCCCTTTCCCCGCTCTTCTTCCCCTTCCTCCGATGCTGGCCGAGCTCCGGCCAGTCTCCGCACACGCCGCCGAACTCCGATGAGCCGCTGACCGGCTCTAGCACCCCTTCCCCGTGCCCGTACACACCGACGCACTCCACTCCACCCACTGGGTGCGCGTGACCCATAGCTAAAGCCTCAGAAACCCCCTGCCGTGCTTCCCCCTTTCCACCGCCCACCGCCCGAACTCCGACGAGCCCGTGCCGTCGCACCAGCCCCTAAACCTCGACGAGATCATCTCCACTGTGTCCGCCGTGTTCCCCTGAGGCCATAGATGCCCTCACCGCCGCGAGAGGCGCCCTGTCACCGCCGGCGGCAAGCCCTCCGGCGGGTTTCCCCTGCTGCTCCTCTGCGCCGCCGTGAAGTGCGGCAGCTATGTTGGCGCCCGCGTGGCAGCCACACGAGCGCGGGCCCTGCCTGCCAGCCACCGACACGGCCACGCCAGCCGCCACCTCCCCCTCTCCGCCTTGCGTGCGCCCGGTCCAGTGGACCACAGGCTCATGGGCCGAGCGGTCCACGCGCCCACGCTGCCGGTCCACGGCACAGTAAAGTGCGGGCTGGCGCTAGTGCTGGTGTCAGCCGGCCCCACTCGTCAGCCGACAGACACAAGGAAAAATGCTAGGTACACTCCGCTTAATACACCCAATAAGTTATTTCTTCACCTTCGAAATTCCCAAAATAATATTATTTATACACATTTCTAGGACCTGGATTTAAAGGGATTCTTTTTCAGCCTATAGAAAACCTCCGTTAGCGTACCCCGGTTTATGCCAAATCCAAAATAAAACCCCATAAATAGCCAATAAATTCCTAAAAATATTAGAATATATTCTAAGGTTTTTCATAAGATTAGATTCCCGAGAAACCTTTCCTAAACTTAGAAATGATTTATTGCCTTCCGCCGACGTTTTTTAAACCCCGCCTAAACCCCAGGAAAAGCCCCGAAGCTCTTGAAACCCTAGCACCGAATCCTCGTTTAACCTAGAGATCACCCCTATAGCCATTCTTCTCAATCCCTCTCTTTACAAGTACTTCAACCGCTGTGATGATTGATTAGTCATATAATTGTATTTGTGTAGATACTCCGCCAGGAAACTTCAGGATTATAGCCCCGGCGGAGACTACCATCGTATCAGGCAAGTCTTAGCAATTTCCTTGCTCATGTTAATCAACTGCATTAATATGCTCTACTCCTTGCTTAATGTCTATAGTTCCATTGAGAATTAGTCACTCAGATACCCCCAACTACTAAGACACTACCCAGTGCCAGAAACCCTGGTTGCGAGAGGTACCAAGGGGGAAGAAGATGCGAGGTAGGGTGGATAGTCTCGGAGGAGCTCCTATCCAGAGGTCTACCTTGGTCGCTTAAGGACTGGTTCTTGGGAAAGTCTTTCCAACGCCATGTACGGCTATACGTGCCAAAAAGGACATAGCCTTCGGGAATGCCCTGTAATGTGAGGCCTCGACTCACACTCCACCAGCTACCTCTGGCAAAGCTACCCCAGGGGCCACGGTGGGCAACGGAAATGCTGGAGACAGCCCCAAACAGAGGGCTGGGACTGGTCGGCACGGGTCGCATGTGACAGGGCTGGTAGGGCCCATGGGCGATGCATGCCCTAAATTATATGATGCATCCATACCCAGGTTAGTGTCCTTGTGTGGACGCTTATTCGATTCTTGTTTAGACCCCAGTAGCATCCGTGGGTAGACCCAGATGGAAGCTATCCAGAGATGGACGCCAGTGGATACGAGTTCCGTAGGGTGGCCCTGCCATTGGCCACAGGAGGGTCGCCTGACCGTATAATTTCAAGAGTACAAACCTCTGCAGAGTTACCCAATCTATCGATAGCCGTGGCTCTCGGTTATGAGCCCGTCTGGTTAAAGCTTCCACAGATTAGCCAAGAATAACACATAGGAGTGATGATAATGAGATGATGGTGATTGCAGGATCGATAGAAGGATCCGGGCCAGAATCACCGGGGACTGGTAGGGAGGTTCTTGCCCCTCCAGCACCCAACACCGATTCACTTAATCACTTGTCAACTAATAATGCATGTTTTTACCTTTTGATTGTGAAGTACCTGTTGAGTGCGGTGGTACTCAGACTTGCTTGTGAAATCTTGCAGCTCCATCGGAAGGCTTCCCTCCCTTCACCGGCCCTGCAAGTCGTCTTGATCAGGTCCCGATTCCGCTCTTCACTTTTCAAATCTGGTTAGCCGTTACCAACTCTTATGCAATTAATGTTTTCCTTTACCAAGGAATGACATTATTTCATGCTTGGTGGGCCCGCCGGGTGGCGGGGCCCACAGGCATGCACATAGACGTGGTCTAGAGGGGATGTTCTTGGCCTGAGGTTGACAGACGAGGATGTCGATCTTCTAAGGGGATGAGTATGTGACATCCTAGGGCTTAATAGGATTCATAGATTACTCATACCAACAAGTTGCAACTTCTTTTCCCGAAGCTCATCTGTAAAGAACTCTGGGGTTAAGCGTGCTTAGCGCAGTTCATTTTAGGGATGGGTGTCCGACCGGAAAGTTCTTCCCGGATGCACATGAGTGAGGACAAAATGCATTGGAAAGACTTTTGTTGGTATGTGAGGGTAGTCTTGAGGTCCTAGACAGCTGCCAGGTGCAAGCGGGCCCAGCCTTGAGGGACGGAGCGTTACACCAGACTCGCATATCATTTGGAATACCCTCAATACATGAAAAAGTGTCACACCTGATTTTACAAACAAAAGCAAATGCTCATCTCATGTATGTCAGGATCAGTTTAATCATACAATGAATCATAGTGAATATTATTACATAAGCGATAAACATCATTAGAAAATAAGCCATGGTCGGAAAGAAAAATACATAAAATATATTGGACCTTCAGCGGAACATGACTCCATCTCTATAGGTAGCTGACTGGGGGTACACCAGCCTAGAACATAGCTCTTGGTCGAAGCTATCATCTTCATGAACGAGTGGTGAGTAGAACGAAATAAACTTCAAAAATATATTATGGCATGAGGCTAAAATTGGAGAACTTTCAGCGTTAACGAGCTGAAGAAACATTTCTAATTTAACCTTAAGTCCCTAGCACATGTTTAATAGATGGAAAATACCACCTGAGCTAGAACCAATGCTGGGAAATCCATCCAAGCCAACCACAAGTTTAACCAGAACCAACCATCCATTTTGAGCACCATTAATCACAAAGAAGTCCAGGCCACTCTTAACCGTGAGCACGGCTGATATATCAATTTTACACTCTGCAGATGTTGCGCACTTTCACAATGAGTTGTGATTCCTGTTTCCTAGAGTTAATTTGTCTGATATCATATTTCAAAGACGTGTAGCTTGGTTTTACTACAAGACCTTTACAAGTGGTCCTTCCATCCTAAATACCTATCCAGAGTACTATGAAACAAATGTTCATAAAAATTCTCCTAAAAATTTGGCTAGGTCTAGAGTCCATTAGGTCTCATGGTTGCGTTGTTAAGCTAGGTTATAGGCTTCATGAGTCAGTCCTTAGAATCAAAAGCAGGAACCAGCACAAACTTGAAAGAACTAAATCATCGTACCACTTTATCCATCCTGCTCAAATAATCCACAACAACAATTTCACTAGGTTTCCATCTCCTCAACTTTATCACCACAATTATATAACATTAAGAATCCAACCCACAAGACTACGAAGCTAAGCGTAACTACAAAACCAACTCTTGCTTCAAGGAATATATTGAAAAATTCTGGTAAACCTTAACAAATGATTCAAGTTAGACTCAATATGCAACTAATGGTCTAACTATTCTAATTAAAATAAATTAGTCGTTGGATTATGAACAAGGATGCTTTCCTTATCCTTGATGTTGATCAATCATGTCAAACTCCTGAACCTGAAAATTCCCATGTTGATCGTCTAATCCTCACAACAAGCATATAAAAAAGATATAGAAGAAAATAATAAATAATAAAATACACCAATCATTCTCAAAATATAGAACGAAACATTCTAATGCATACTTACTAGCCGCTGCAAATGTGTGAGTGTTAAAATCGCCTAAATCGGAGCTAAAGTTAAAAAAATTACAAGGGTTAGAATGTATATGGACATATATATGTGTAATTATATAAAGTCGTGGAGGTCTTAAATAAAAATGTACCAAGGATTATGTGGATATTTAATAAATAAAGAAAATAACGAGGGCTTGGTGAAAACAACAAGGATAAGAGTGGAAATAATAATTGCCAAGGTATTTAGGGGCTAGGATAAAATATTAGCATGGCACGAAAATATTGTGCAGCAATTACCAACAAGTACAGGGCCAGAGTGTAAAAGGGTGGCTGACTGGGCGCTAGTGCTGATGTGTTGCACATGTGGCACCGACTGGGATCGACATTGGTGTGCTGACTGGGATTATGCAAGAAAAGTGGCAGCGTTTGATTGGATAACGAGGGGGAAGTAGGATCTAATCTCCACAGTTGATTTCGGGGCCGCTAATTCATCTTCTTGCTGCAGCCCAGAAGGCCAGAATGACGACGTCGTTTCACGGTGGCACCATGGACGAGCTCGTCTGCATTGCCCAAGTTCACCCGAAAACACTAGAATGATCTCCTTTGCACGGAATTCAACTTGGAGCAACAAACCTTCTGAGCAAGCCAAGAGCCCAAGATGGGGATCTCAGAGCACCTTGGAGAGTAGCAGACGTAGAACGGAGAGGATGGTGGGAGGCTTAGGCTTTCCATGCTTCGTCAGGCTCGGATGCAGTTATAAAACGACGACGAGACGCGACGGCTCAGCCTCTTGTCGGTCCCGTGTGATGTGGGACAGATCGAGACGGAGTTGAGAGAGATAGAGAGCTCAAGGCAGGGAAGATAGGGAGGGCGGCGATGGCGTCTTACCGCTCCTGGTCAAGGAAATTGGCGGCGGCAATGTCGTGCTGCTGTAGCATAGTAGAGATGCAAAACGTACGGGAGTGCCAGCTGCAGCTTATTTGCGTTTTAAATAGCGAAAAAGAGGAGTTGTCGGGCGAAGCGAGGGGCGTCAGTGGTGGGGAGATGACGAGCGGCACCCGCTGGTCATTGAGATGAAGAGGATGTGAGTTGGGCAGGAACATGATAGAAAGGATCTTTCTGCCCACGAGAGATTTACGATTAAAACTTGAATTCTAAGTTAAAACGAAACCAATTCTCTATTTCAACGGAAGCAAAATCTATCTAAATCTCAAATACATTTTTCATACAATAAACACCTAATGAAATCTATACGGCATGAATGCACAAAGGAAAACTTTATATCCTATAATCATTATTTGAGTATAGAAAATAAATATTTTCAGGAACTAAGCGTTTTGTTATCAGCTTTGTTCCAAAAATTGAAATTTTAAGGTGTAACAAAAAGTTAGACCATGGAGCGTCAGTATAGGTATCACAATCAGCTTGTTTTATGGGACAAATTTTAAATAACAAAACGACTTTTTTTGGGACGGAGGGAGTATATATATTATATAACATCATTTTACATCTTATTATAATACATGCACTCACATAGATCGTCCCTCAAGGCTGAGCGAGCCATGAGATCGAATATGTCACACCCTGAAATTCTCCAATTTCAGGATGTGAATTTAGAGAATAAATAAACAACGATTTTCTCTCATTTTTAAAATTTTTTCCAACATTTATTTATTTTACAGTGAATTTAGCATAGAAAGAAAATTAATTGTGTGTTTCTAAAAAATAAATTATTGCTCTCTGCGTGTTGCATTCATGCCGAGTTGCCTCTTGGTGTTTCATGAGTGCTAAGGTTTCAAAAATGCGTTCCTTAAACGTTTAGGTTCCTCCGAGAATTTTTCAGACTTTTCTGGAATTTATTCTCCTCTTTTTAGAGCTAATTCTATTTATTAGAAGGCTCTAAAATCCTTTTTACGAGCTCTAGATATTTTATTTAGACTCCTCGTGTCTAAATCTATCTCTAGGATTTTTCCTAGAATTTTCGAGATTTTCTGAGTATTTTTCGTGCTTTAAAAACATTTTCTAGATTTTTCCGGAATTGTTTTCACATTGAAAAGTATTTCTAGAAATTAATAAATCCTTTTCCTTAACGGATTGGGCCGGGTCCTTTAGAACCCGACCCGACCCGCTCATCCTAACCCTCTCCGCCCCCTTCTCCCTGCTGGTGGGCCCCGCCATCCTTCGCGGGCCGCAGGACATAAGGACATTCATCTCCATGCATGGAGAGGTAGTACAAGTGTACAACACATCTTTATATACGGTGCAGTATGTAGGAGGTCTTTGTTCTGCAGTCATCGTTGAAACATTATTGACCATGAAATAAACTAGAGGAGCACAGACGAGCAGAGCATGCGTGCAAGCACTACCTGTCAAACAATGCAACCTGCCAGTTCTCCGGTGAGGCAGCCATCGACGCAGGAGGCCCCGCACGGCTGGATAGCCACGGTTTGGCATGTCTCCCCCAGCGGTAAAGGCGAATTGCATCTGCTGCTATTAAAGCCCGAGCACAACGCCTGAGCATAGCTCTGGCATGCGCTAATACAAGAGGTAATACAATCGGCCTTCACCGGCATCGGAACCATTGACGCCGCCAAGACCAGCAGGATGCATGCAGCCGGCTACAGTAGCTATGTTAATCACGGTGGTGTTCCTAGAGGCCATTGACGCTGCTGGGTAGTAGGAAGCTTGCTAGAGGAGGAATGAAATGGCAGAATCAGATGCAGTGGTAAATCTATCTGCTTAATCGTTGCAATGCTTGTGTAAGCTCTCGTTCGGAGAGAGGTGCAACTTATAGGAAGCAAAATGTACTTGATCCAATAACTTATTCATATGTTAAGGATTATTGACCAAGTCACTAATTAGCTGAGCCATTGCTTATCGAGGAGCCATATGCTAATGATCAACAAGTGTATACAATTAGCTAGTGCTCCTTCCTGGCCTTGACCGTGCCAATAACTTCGTGCGTACAGTTCGCTAGTTGAAACTTGCATTGAAAGGTACCCTCGCTGAGAGATGATGGGAACATCGCATTGCCATCTTGCTCATTTCCTCACTCCATCTCTACCAATGACCTCGACTTGCGTAAACAGAATGCATCCTGCCTCTGAGACAACACGCCGCCCAAGCCACCATTGACCTGATGTTAGATTAGGGATCAAGCTTAGCCTATTATATGTGTGTTGACACAGATTTAGGTCAACACACCAAACTGCACTAGTTCGCGCACGAAACGATCACCTTGCAGCAGCTTTGTCAGGGGCGGTCCAATCGGCCTGAAGGGCGGTCTGACCGGTACTGGGCTGAGTAGTGCGAAAAGCATAAGGACATTGGCTCGGGAGAGACCCCGACGGGGCTAGCGCACGTAGGGTTGTTCTGAGATCGGCAGGCCACTCAGAACGTTTTCAACCGTCGTAGAGACGAAGAAAGAACAACACGAGGTTGGAAAAGCTAGGGTTTGAGAGATAAAAGTAAAAGATGATTGTTCAATTGGTTGTGTTAGGACTCAATCGGCCACGACCCTTTATATTTATAGGGTGGAGAGGTTTTGCCCCGGAAGGAAAATCTCGGGAGGACTCAAAATTTACATGGATATCCTAAACCTACTCGGACTTGGCGTAGAGGACCGGTCTAACCGCCCTTGCTACAGGGCCATACCGGTCTAACCGCCTTTGGATAAAGGTTAAACCAGTATGCCCAGCCAGACTCGATAAGTGTCAAATTTCATCGTCAACATATGCCCCCCTGTTTTCTAGTAAAGCTTGCGTATTAGAAAACATATATCTAGTAAAGACAAACCCAAGGGCGACGAAAACTCCATAAATTCGCCGGCCATTTGCACTAAAGGCGATACTTAAGAGTATCGGCTTCTTTGCCTCAAGCTTCTTGCCACACACTCGGGTAATAAGTTTTCAAATATCATTCATTGAGGGCTCTTGGCAACATGTATCCCTGCATCGTTTCAACCATATAAGAATTCCCTGAGCATACCTTTATAACCTTGTATAGACCTTCCCATTTTGGAGACCATTTCCCAAACTTGTTGCTCTTTATTCCTATAGGTAGAATTGTCTTCCAAACCATGTCACCAACCTGAAAAGACTTACTCTTTACTTTCTTGTCATAAGCTCTAGCAACCCGAATCTTGTCCTTCTCTATTTCTTTTAAAGCTTCCAATCGCTTGTCGGTCACTTCATCAATGTTGTCCATCATTCAATCGTGATAATCAATAACATTAAGATAATTTTGTTTTGCCAATCTATATGCCCCAAGATTCACCTCAACCGGCAAAACAGCTTCTTGACCATAGACAAGCTCAAAATGAGTAACTTTAGTAGCACCATGTCTAGAGATACGATGAGCCCATAAAGCTTCAGATAATACCTCATGCCATCTTCTAGTATTATCTTCTATCTTCTTCTTGATGAGCTTAATTAATATTTTGTTGCTAGACTCGGCCTGACCATTGGCTTGAGCATAATATGGAGATGAATTGAGCAATTTAATACCATAAGATTTAACAAACTCACGCACCTCTTTAGATATGAATGAAGTTCCTTGATCTGTAGTCAAAGTCTGAGGAATCCCAAATCTATGTATAATATGCTCCATAATAAACTCAATTACCTTCCGATGTGTCATATTCTTGAGGGGAATAGCCTCGGACCATTTAGTAAAGTAATCAGTGGCCACCAACACAAAGCAATGCCCCTTTGATGATGAAGGATGAATTTTGCCAACAAAGTCCAATGCCCATCCTCAATACGGCAATGGCTTAATAATAGGATGCAATAACGTAGCCAGAACCATCTGGATATCACCAAACTGACATCCTTTATAATATCTATAATAATCGGCTATCATACTATGCCAATAAAAACAAGCCCGCCTAAGAAGCCACTTCATCTTAGGAGCCGACTGATGAGTACCACAAATACCTTCATGCACCTCAACCATAGCCAACCTAACTTGATTAGAATCTAAGCATTTCAATGATAAATCTTCAGCCGTCCGACGATACAGCTCACCGTCAAGCAAAATAAATTTAAATGCCTAATGTCGGACTTTTCTGTCAACAACACATCCAGGATTCTGCAAATAATCAATAAGAGGTCTCCTCCAAGCATCCACCTCTTTTCCCATTGCGTTAGGATTCTTTAAACCAAAAGTCATCTAGGTTGAATGTAAATCGGCTAAACGTCTACTAAGCAAGTCATCTAGGATTCTTTAAACCAAAAGTCATCTAGGATTTACAATACTAAGCAAGTCATGAAAAACTAAATTCATAGCTCTTTGATAAGTTGCGCCGGCATTCTTTAAACCAAAAGTCATGACCACCCATTCAAACAATCCCACAAATCCAGGACATATAAAAGCAGTTTTAGATACATCTACTTCAGCCATAAAGATTTGATTATAAGCAGCATTACCATCAGCAAAATTAAGCACTTTATGACTAGAAGCATTATTAATAAGCGTGTCGGCTATAGGCATGGGATATTCATCTTTAGGAGAAGCTCTATTAAGATCTCTAAAATCAATGCAAACTCTGAGTTTACCTGAACCTTTCTTCTCCACTTGCACAATATTAGAAATCCAATCAGCATATCGACAAGGCCTAATAAATCCTGGTTCCAACAACAGATTGATTTCGGCTTTTATGCGATCATACATAAGAGGATTAAAACGTCT
This sequence comes from Urochloa ruziziensis, assembly GCA_015476505.1. Taxonomy (NCBI): domain Eukaryota; kingdom Viridiplantae; phylum Streptophyta; class Magnoliopsida; order Poales; family Poaceae; genus Urochloa; species Urochloa ruziziensis. The sequence continues at coordinate 49,232,068 of CM027119.1, forward strand.
ACTAGGTTGTTTATAAGCCTTAAAACCAGGTTTTATAGGAAGTCGGTGTTCAACTAACTCACGACTCAAACCGGGCATCTCAGTGTAATTCCACGCAACACAATCGACATACTCTCTTAACAAATTTATTAATTCAGATTTAAATTCAGGATCTAAATTCTTGTTTACATACGTCGGTCTTAATACATTGCCATCACTAATATCTACCTCCTCTAAAGGATCAACCGACGTAAAACCTTGTCCAAATTTGCTCAAATCATCAAAATCTTCAATGGCCTCACACATATCGTTCGCCTGCGCCCGATAATGCTCAAGCATTTGCTGCAACCACTCCATATTTGTATCCATTAAATCACATGATGTGGTTTAGCCGATTTTCCAACAGCTTTAAAACAGCAGGGATGAAGCCATCTTTAATACAACTAATGAACTCATAATCAGAAAGATCTAAGCCAGATAAACACTTCACATGATCATGAGCACCTATATTAGAAGAATCGGCTATAGCAATACAAGCTGACGTGTCACCATGCACAGCCTCTATCTCATCGCCTACCCGTTGAATTAACATTTGATGCAAGGTAGAGGAAACACATTGATTTGCATGTATCCAATCACGACCCAAAATTAAACTGAAATTACCTTGCGTCTCGGCGACGAAGAAAGCAGTAGCCAATGTCTTGCTTCCAACAGTGAGCTCCATAGAGATGACACCTTTAGCTCCCATAGGTTCACCTCCTCCCACACCGCTAACAGTCATGTTTGTCTTGATCAACTCATCACCGGAACCTCCCAATTTCTTGAACAAAGAATAGGGCATCAAATTGACAATTGCTCCTCCATCAACAAGCATCCAAGTTATAGGCTTCCCATTGATATGACCGTTCATGTACAACGCCTTCAGATGATTCTCATTGTCCCTTGGTTTCTGAAATATAGCTTCTTTGGGACCAAAATCAAGATGAGCCAATTCTTTCTCAAGAATAACATAATAATTTGATGATAAATGCACCACATTAACATCATGATTCATATGATCATGAGAAGAACTGCAATCAACAAGTTGCTCGTCGTCTTTTTCTTTAGAAACCGACGTCAACTCATCAGTAGAAGGACCAGAAGCGATAGGAACAGAAGTACCGGCGTCGACCTGTTCGGGAGATGGCGGTCGAACGGCCCCTGAGACCGGTCTAACCGCCTCTGCAGCATGCTCCTCTGGTGAAACCGGTTCAACCGCCTTTGATGGTAGTGCAACCGCCCCTGTTGGTTGTGATTCTTATCGGTGTTTTACTTGCAGTCCTACCAAGGGGTATCCCCAGGTAGTAGAGTTTCGGTGGAGTGACAGTAGAATCAAGAACTCGACGATTACGTGACACGAGATTTATACAGGTTCGGACCGCCAATTAGGCGTAACACCCTACGTCCTGTTGCTGATCCTGTATTACGTAGGATGAATATAAGTACAAGCTTGTCTCACTGATCGATGATCGGCAAGACTAGTCGTGATTCTCTCTATTCTATGGGTTGGCCTTGTATGATCTGAGTAGTGATGCTATTAGCTCAGGTCAGATTGGCTCTGATTGGTTGTAGAACTTGTTTTTTGAGAAGGGTCCCTAGTACCCAGCCTTATATACTAGCGGGCAGGGTTACAAAATGTGGAATCCTAGTCTAGTTCGAGTAGTAACCCGAGTAAGCGTCGCTATGCGAGTACTTTCCTAACGTCGACTAGTTTCATATCCCGTAGAGTCCCGTGTTGCCTTGTGCCACGGTCTCTACTCGTTGCCATATCCTCCTTTGGAGTTATTCCTGCGTTCGTGTGGGCCCTAGGCTTCCATGTCGGACAAGCCCCCAAGCACTTCATAGCCAAGTACTTTCTTTGTGTTGAGAGTGCTTGGACCGCTGGTTCGAGTACTTCTTGGTCTTCCTTAAAGATCTTCGAGTACTTCCTTGAACTGCAGTCTTTTGGTCTTCTAAGGACGAGGCTGTGAGGTGCTCAAGTCCTATGATGTTTTGTGGAGTGCGATTTTGGAATCGCACGTTATATGAAGTAGCCTCCGAGCTTTAGTTTGAATCGATGATTCGAGCTGAAGGTCCTGGAAAAATCTTGAATCTTTGGTGGAAATTTGAGAAACTTAACATTAGTGATCCATGTGCCTGGTAGCCCCCGAGCCTTGAACCACTCTTTTTGGTAGTGGTAAAAAGGATCTAAGGTACTTTGTATTTAATAAACAATGGTAGGCCTCGGATTTTGTAAAAAAGATTTCTCACAAGAATGTTTATTTTCAAGACACCTCCCAAAAATAAAGGATTCAAGTAAAAGATCATTTTCCAAAAATTAGAAGGAACCTGTTGACGCAAAAATCAGGCGGAGACAGATGCGCTAACACACGAGCAAAGGCGTAGCCTTGAAAACCGGGGCGTGCCAGTCAATCTGACCTGTTGATTGACAAGGATGAATCACACGTGAAATTATGAGATCAAAATAGCAGGATTGCCGAATTTCTCCGATTTAAATGTAACCGCTTAATTTAGCCGATACGAAAGAAGACAAATAGCTTGAATTAGCCGACTGCAAACGTGAGCAAATATAAAGAATTACTTAAAAGTAATCTGAATAATGCTACACGAACAACGCTTGACAAAGATCTGGACAACTGTGTAATGATAATATTGATGAACAAAATAATAGCCGACGAGAATCAATCCCAAGCTGGATAAATTGGTGATAAAAACTAGAACAACAAGAATTGATATAAAACTTGCAGATCTAGTAGATATCGATAACTATTGAATAAATCTAGACGAAACCTCAGCGATACGCCCAGAGGTTAAAGCCTAGAAATTACTCAGTAAAAGCGAAACTTACAAGCAAGCCAGAGGTCGAGGCGATGCAGCCCGACGAACTCGAAAGAACTCGTGAAGAAAATAAAAAGGTTGGCGAAGCCGCCCGTACGGAAAAGTAGAAGTAGTGAAAAGGAGGCTTGTTTATTGATGCTATGATAAAATCTTTACAATAGCCACGGGGTGTATATTTATACCCTGGTGTCCACTAAGATACACGGACTCTACTTCCCTTTATTCGGAGTCTCGTTCTGTGAGGTCCTTTGCCGACGCTAAATTCCTTGGCCTTGTCGCATAGAAACCTTCTTTATCCGATCTGACGGGAAATAGAAATACGTGCTTCCCTTTATTCAGAGTCTCGTTCCGTGAGGTCCTTTGCCGACGCTAAATTCCTTGCCCGTGTCGCATAGAAACCTTCTTTATCCGATCTGACGGGAAATACAAATACGTGCAGCACATACTAGCTTGTCTCCTGTATCTTTTCTTTGCACCATATTCCTCCTTGTTTTAATCAATACATGTACGCATGCCATAGCTTCACCTTTCCATCCAAAGACATACTATTTAATTCCTTTGCCCAATCTGATGTCCGAAGAATCGGACTACCTTTGCCACCTTTCCATCCAAAGACATACTATTTAATTCCTTCTCAAAATCGGACGTCCACAGAATCAGACTACCTTTGCCGATTTTCCTCCCTTTCCTTATCTTAATCTCCTTAGACTATACGTGCTGGCCTTTCTTCTTTAATTAATTCAGCCACCGCTAATTAGCTTTCATGTACGTGTTGGTCATTCGGCAACACTTCCGATTTCTTTGGTACACGTAGCTATCAATCGATTTTACCTGTTGCCGATTCTTCACATCTCCGATTCTCTTGTTTGCCGATTCCAATTCTTTCGGGACCGATCTCCTGGTATGAAGCTTCACGTACACAAGTGATTATTTAATTCTCATGTGTAGAGCATTTTGTTGATGAGCACGCCTTGTATTTTCTCCAACCATAGCAGAACCCATATGCAGCAAACACTACTAGTCATCGGCCATCGGCAAATAATGCTATCCATCGGCTCCACATCTTCTATCATAAATAATAAAATAATCCGGCGACGATGCTAATCATACCTTTCTTTATTCTTAATCAACTTCCCTTCAACACCCATCGATCATTCTGAGTTCCATCGGCAACAGTAATAATGTCGGTTCTGACACGTGTCAAAAAACGGTGTCAACAGAACCTCTTGTTTATTTAACGAAAAGGGTAACTGTGTACCCCTTTGTGGTTATAAAAAGGAGGGGCCCCTTAGGGTTTTCCTTTTATTCCTTATCCTTTCTTCTCAACAAGAACCTGCGACTTGTTCAGCCGCCGCCGCCGTCTTGTTCTTGAGCAGATCAACTCGTAGCTTCCTTGGAGATGGCGCCTCCGAAGAAATCGACTGGGGATTCCACTTCTTCCAAGCGCAAGGGGGAGGATCACGACTCGAGTCGCCCGAAGGTGCAGAAGAGTGAAGATAGATCTGTTGGAGTCTCGGCAGCTTCCCAAACCCATCTAGAGGGCCTTGTTGAGAGAGGCCTTCTAGGATCAAGAGCAGTTGTCGGCTAGGAAGCGCCGCGAGCGGACGACCTCTTCCTTGCAAATCTTGAGGGGAAAGTTATTTCTTTTTCTCTCTTTGCAGAGCGAGGTGTTGGCTTTCCGGTCTATGACTTCTTTTGCAAGATCCTGGACTACTTTGACTTGGAGCTGCAGAACTTGAATCCTAATGGGATTTTTCATATAGCCAACTTTGTCCATTTCTGTGAGGCGTTCTTGGGGATTAGGCCCCACTTTGAGCTTTATAGGGACATCTTTCACTGCAAGCCTTATCCTTCTGAAGATTCGACTTGGCGAGTTGGTGGAGCCGGATTCCAGCTGCGGTAGGGCGCCAAGGCGAAGTACTTCGATTATCATCAAAAGGACAACAATGCTGGTTGGCCGGAGCATTGGTGGTATGTTCCTGTTGAGACGAGTGGTCTGCCTCAGTGCACGGGCAAGATTCCTGTTAAGAATAGCTGCTGGAACAAGCCTACTGGTGAGGAAGATCATCCTCACTTGGAGGAGTTGTATGAGCGGATCTCGGAGCTGAAGGGAGCTGGAGTGACGGCTGGTTCTGTCGTGTACAGCTAAATTCAGTGGCGGGTGCAGCCGCTGGCTCATAAGGAGAAATGGGGCTTTGAGTACAAAGGAGTGGATGATCCCTCCCGTATGAGTCCCGAGGTATTGTCTGAGGAGGAGGTGATGCTGCGCGTGCAGTCTATGCTTCCACGGGTTACTAAGAAACCCTTTGTTCCTCAGCTTTTTGAAGATGGGCACCCTCCCAAGCCGGTAGTTTTTGCTATTTCTCCTTTTTTGCGTGCTTCTTTAGATCTTTGCTTGATCTTTTTCACCTTTTGTCTTTTTAGGAGGATGTAGAGAAATTTTATTCCTGGTCGTCAGTGCTAGCTGCTACGGAGCAGGGCTCTGTCGAGTTGTCTGCGCTGCCCGTGCCCAAGCGTCATCGGAGAAGCTCGTCCAGGGCGAAGAAGGTTGTGCCGAGCGCTTTCTCGGTGGTAAATCCCAGGTACTGTCTTCTTTGACCTGTTTTTGTTAGAACTTGATTGCTTTTCCTTTGCCTTTTGACTGCTTGTAGCCTCAGCTGCTTTGATTTTTGACTGATTTGAGCCTTTTTGTCTTAGCGCCGCCGAGGGTGGGCAAGATGTGGGAGCCCCCGGGAGTGGTTCTGACAAGGAATCAGACCCGCTCCCGGCGGTTATTGTTGGAAAGGAAGTCGTGGTTGACCAGTCAGCCGCGGCTTCCTCTGGTTCTGCTGGGCCGGGTGCCAAGAAGGCGAAGCCCTTGGTGTTTGGCCCGCCTAAATTTGTGAGCAAGTCTTCCGAGGTAATTTCCTTTTCCTCTTGGAATAGTTGTCTGCTTCTTCTTTTTAACTGACGAGTTGTTTTCTTTCTTCTATTAGGAAGATAGAAACAAGTGCTCATCAAGAAAGTGTCCCGCCACCGGAGAGGTTCATTGCAATTCCTCCTTTTACGGAGGTTGTCAAGGAGCCAGAGGTGTCTATGGGAGAGGAGTTGCTTCCGTCGTCGTCGGATGCGGGCGTGGCCCCTCCTTTTGAGGTGACTCGTGATGAGGAGCCCACGAGTGACGATCATCCTGAAGCAATGTTGCTTGCAGTTGCTCCTGAGGTTCTTATCTTTTCTCCTCTGTTTGCAAGCCCTTTTTGTGTCTTGTTTTATGACTTTGTTGGCTTTTTCAGACTGAGGGACGAGTGCTTGACGTTGCCTTGCTTAGCATGTCCACTGGTTCGGCTTTTGTATATTGAAGATCCTTTGCTCGGGAAGGAACGAGTAGAGTTATCGCTGGCGAAAGGCAAGTCGATGTTGGACTACGCCCACGAGTGAATCAGCTATTTGAAGGTACTCTACTTCCTACCTTTGTTCCTGCTTTCCCTTTGAGACTTGTTGATTCACTGTTTTTATTCTGTAGAATGTTGTCTCGTGTTCTAAGGAGAAATCTGATCTTCTTAGGAAAGCTGAGATTGAACTGGAGAAACAGCGCTCTCAAAGGCTGCTGCTTTTGAGGAAGATTGACTCCATTAATGCTGACAAACTGAGCGAGTCTCTAGCTTTTGTGTCTGAGCAGGAGAAGCTTGAATAGAAGATCCTCAAGCTTCAAGCTAGGAACAAGACTCTTAATGCTTCTAAAGCTGGTGAGATATTTTTGTCTTTGCTTCCTGCTTTAGACTGCTTTTTGGTATTATCCAGATCAGACTTTTGTCTTCCGCTACTCTCTTAGCTCCGTCGAAACGAGTGGATATTCTTGAGAAGGATAAAACCCATATGACATCCCTCGTTTATGCTGCCAATGAGAAGCTGGAGAAGTTTGATGCTCTTCAAAAAAAAAAGCACGATCGACTTAGTTTGGATTATCTTGATAAGCTTACTGAGTTGAGAACTCTTCAAACGAAGCTCAAGGATGCCATTGCTGAAGCGATCCAAAGTCTCGCCATGATAAAGGATCTTGATGAGAAGTATCGGGCGATGGAAAAGGCCACAATGTCCGTTGCTGACTCTATTGATCGTGAGCCTGCTGGGGAGAATCCTCGGTCTCTTATCGAGATGTTGGAGGAGGCTCCCTTGAAGTTCGTTGCTTATGTGCGAGAGACTTGTTGCTTCCTCTCAAATCATATGCTTGCCGTTATGCGGTCTCTTCATCCTGATGCTAGCCTGGACATCGTTCCTGGAGGCAAGGCGCAGGATTATTCTGAAGATGACTTCAAGCAGCTTCTGAAGGAGACCAGCCATTGGCGGAAGACGTTCTTGAGAAGCTTCGACTCTTTGAAGACGATGATGAGGAGTAGTTTTACTACTGTTTGCCATATGTAGAGCAAAAAGCTTGCCAGTCTTGTGTGGAAAACAATGTGGCTAGTTCTTGATATGCCTTATCGTCGTTTATCTATCCCTTTTTGTCTCCTATTATGACTCGTGCCTTTCATGTAAGCGGTCTTAGTCTATTTCGAGTTGTGTTTCTCGCTAGGGCTTTTCTTTTCTTGAAAGAAAGCACTCGGATACCTCATTTTTCTACTCGAGAGCCCGTAACTTAATTTGCATATGTAGACTCTTTGGTAGTTTTGGATAGGCTGAGCGGGGTTCTCCTTTCGCTTGGACCTGTTTTCTTGAAACAAGTTCTCGAAGGTCCGGAGTTACTGGTGCTGCTGTAAGGCCAGCATACCTCATCGAAGAACTTCTCGCTTGAAATAATCCATACTTGTGAAAAAGTACTCAGAAGCCTCAGATAATTTTTGTAAACATTTAGTGTTTACGTGGAAGGCCAAGCCTTTTTTTGAGTTTTTTTGTTTTTCGTTTGGGCATTTCTTTTCTTGAAATAAGCACTCAGAAACCTCGAATTATGTTTTCAGGACTTAGATTCTTTCGCTTGTACTTGCTTTCTTGAAGACAAGTATTCAAAGAGTCTTGAAAACAACTGATGCTTGTTTCAAGGAACTAGCATATAGGAACTTCTCGCTTGACCCTGCTCCGTACTTGCGGAATAGGTACTTGGAAGCCATGGGATAAATGTGTTATCCATGATTTTTGTCTTGGACTAAGGTGCCAGATTAAGATATTGCTTTGTCCTTGAATATATAATATTACAAGATATCTCTTCTGTCCTTTTTAAGCATAGAAACGCTGTAGGAGTTCTATATTCCAAGAATTTGGTTCCTCAGCTCCTTCTTGTGTTTGAAGTGTATATGACCCTGGGCCTGTGACCTTGGATATGATGAACGGTCCTTCCCATCTGGACATCAGTTTGTGTAGTTCTACAGTCTTTTGGATGAGTCGTAGAACTAGGTCACCAATGTTAAAGGCTCTTTGTTGGACGTTTCTATCGTGATAACGTTGTACTCCTTGAGTGTAGCGAGCTGACCGGAGAAGAGCTGTGCAGCGTTCCTCCTCGACTAGATCGATTTCTAGTTGTCTTGTTGTGTATGCCAGTCCTTCTTCGTATGCTTCTACTCGAGAAGAGTTGAACATGATGTCTACTGGTAGGATTGCTTTTGACCCGTAGACCAAGTAGTATGGAGTTTGTCCTGTGGGATTGCAAGGTTGAGTTCTCAGCCCCTAGACTACGTGAGGTAGTTCGTAGATCCACTTTCCTTCATATTTTTTGTTGTATTCAAAAAGTATTTTCTTGTGTCCATCTAGGATCAGCCCGTTAGCACGTTCAACTTAACCGTTGGCCTTTGGGTGTGGTATTGACGCTTGCTTGACTTCAATTCCGCTTTTGTCGCAGAAATCTAAGAATTCATGGCTGTTGAAGTTGGATCCTAGGTCTGTGATGATGTTATTGGTATGCAGAATCTGTACATAAGTTCAATGATGAAATCGACTGCTTTTCCTCCTATGATAAAGGTGATAGGCGCTACTTCGATCCATTTTGTGAACTTGTCGATAGCCACCAAGACATGTGTGAATCCTCCTGGAGCGGTTGTTAGTTTGCCCACCATGTCTAGCCCCCAGCAAGCAAAACGCCATGAAGGAGGTATTATAATGAGATTGTGTCGGGCACGTGTTGTTGTCTTCGAAAGAATTGGCAACCTTGGCAATTGTGAACCAAATCCTCTGCGTCAGCTAGTGCTGTTGGCCAATAGAACGCTGCTCTGAAGGCTTTTCCGACCAGAGTTCTTGATGCAGCGTGATTTCCGCAAACTACTGAGTGTGTCTCCTCCAGGATCTCTCTTCCTTCTTGTCTGGTGACGCACTTCATTGCCACTCCAGAATATAATCCTCGCCGGTATAATTCATCTCCGATGAGTAGATAATTTTGGATCTTCGAACGAGTTGTTCTGATTGTGTCTTGTTAGCTGGGACCGTCTTGTTTTTGATGTACTCAATGAAGGGTGTCCTCCAATCTTCTTCTATAACCATGACCACTCTATCTGAACTATGTTCAGGGTCTTTTCCTTTCGTCTTTTGGTCTATGGTTTTTTTTTGTAGAGTTCTTGGACGAATACTCCAGCGGGTACTTGTGCTCGAGTAGATCATAGCTTGGATAATACGTCGGCGGTGACATTGTCGTCCCGTGTTACCCAATGGTACTTGAGTCCGCTGAATTTGTTTTCTAACTTACACACTTCCGCGCAATATGTGTTCATATTTTCTTTATTGCGGTCCCACTCTTTGTTGACTTGGTTGATCACCACTGAGGAGTCACCGTAGACTAGTAGTCGTTTGATTCCGAGTGATATTGCGAGGCGTAAACCATGTAGCAGTGCTTCATATTCCGCCTCGTTGTTGGATACCTCCTAGAAAATTTGTAGGACGTATTTGAGTTGTTCGCCCTTTGGTGATATGAACAAGACGCCCGCGCCAGCTCCTTCGAGCTTAAGAGATCCATCGAAGTACATGATCCAATGCTCGGGCTTGCCAGCTGGTGTCGGAGCTTGATTTCATACCATTCTGCGATGAAGTCTACTAGTGCTTGAGATTTAAAGGCTTTCTTTGCTTTGAACTCGTTGTTGATGCTCCTAGTTCTACTGCCCATTTAGATATTCGTCCAGTACAATTCTGTGACAACCAGGATTTTGTGTGCGTTGAAGTAATGTCGTAGCTTCCTTGATGTAATGAGCAAGGCATAGAGTAGTTTTTGAACCGCAGGGTATCGAGCTTTGGACTCCGAGGGTACTTCACTGCCGAAGTACACCGGCCTCTACACGGGGAATGCATGGTGGTCCTTAGGTCTTTCCACAACTAGTGCGGTGCTCACCATATTTCTGGTAGCTGAGATGTATAAAAGTAGAGTTTCCTCTTCTTGGGGGGCTGTTATGATCGGTGGAGTTTGTAGGTGTTTCTTCAGATCTTGGAGTATCGTATCTGCTTCTTCTATCCACCGAAAGTCATCTTGTTTCTTTAATAATTTGAGAGATGAATCTATTCAGTGCCGCCATGCATCCTATAAGCTTTTGGACGTCTTTGACTGTCCTGGGTGCTTTCATGCTTGTGATGGAAATGATCTCCTCTGGATTTGCTTCGATTCCTCGATAGGTCACGATGAAACCGAGTAGTTTTCCTGATGGGACACCAAATACGCATTTGGTGGGATTGAGTCTCCATCTGTACTTTCAAAGTGAATTGAAAATTTCTTCGAGATCTGCAATTAAGTTGTCCAGATTTCTTGTCATAACGACTACATCATCCACGTATGCTTCGACATTGCGATGCTTTTGGTCTTTGAAGCATAGTTGGATAGCTCGTTGATAGATTGTGCCAGCATTCTTCAGTCCAAATGACATTGTAGTGTAGGCATACACTCCATATGGAGTGATAAAAGCAGTCTTAATTTGATCTTCTTCCTTTAGAGCAATCTGATGGTACCCAGAGTAACAGTCTAGGAAGCATAATAAGACTGAGCCTGTCGTTGAGTTGACACTTGGTTGTTCTTCTTGCGGACCAAGACTGGATTAGCCAACCACTCGGGGTGGAAGACTTCTTTTATGAAACCTGCTGCGAGTAGCTTTGCAATCTCGATTTTGATGGCTTCTCTTTTGTCTTGGGCGAACCGTCGTAATTGCTGCTTTTTGTGTGGCTTTTGGATCTACGTTTAGGGTTTGCTCGATCAGTTCCTTTGGCACCCCTGGCATATCTTCTAGTTGCCAAGCAAAAATTTCGTGGTTAGCCTGAAGGAAACTGATGAGCGCGCTTTCCTATTTAGGATCCAGTCTTGCTCCGATCGTAGTTGTCTTGGATTGTTCTCCTTCCTGCAACACGATCTGCTTGGTTTCGACATCCTTGGGTGTTGTTACCTTTAGAGGACCAGGCTCCTGTGTTGGAATGTCCAAGCTGGTCTTCTTTAGCTTCTGTGTTGCTGCAAATACCTCAGCCATTGAGCTAGGTACTTGCGTAGTTGAGGCGAGTTCGACTGCTTCTCTATCGTAGTCGTATGATCTTCTGAGATCTCCTCGAAGTGATAAGACGACGTGTGGTCCGGGCATCTTGAGAATGAGGTACACATAGTGAGGTACTACCATGAACTTTGCCATGGCTGGTCGTCCCAGGATTGCATGGTATGAAGTCTCAAAGTCTGCTACTTCAAAGGTGATGAATTATGTTCTGTAGTTTTCTCAAGTCCCGAAAGTAACTGGCAAAACAACTTGCCCGAGAGGTAAGGCTGCATTGCCAGGAACTATTCTGTAGAAGGGATATTTTGTAGGAGTGAGCATATTTGAAATGTCCAGTCCCATTTTTTACAGTACTTGCGAACAGAATGTTGAGGCCAGCACCACCGTCGATGAGTACTTTTGTCAGCTTTGAACCGGCTACTGTTGGATCTAGGACGAGGGGCAATCGGCCTGCGTCAGCGTAGCTTGTCCACTGGTCTTCTCTTATGAAAGTAATCGGAATTTCTGAGTACTTTAAATATCGTGGGACGACCGGTTCGACGGACATGATCTCCGTTAGAGTGAGTTTATGTACTCGTTTTGATGGGAAACCGTGTTCTCCACCCATGATGACCATGAAAGTCTTATCTGCATTCTGGAATTTTTCCTCCTCGGTCTTGTCTTCTTCGTCTGCCTTATTCTTGCCTTTATGACTTTTACGCTTGTCGTTGACAGGTAGTCCAAAGGCTTTTCTAAGGCTGTAGCAATCCCAGTCTGTGTGCTTTTGGTTTGGATGCCACAGCATTGTTGTTGTTGTAAGGCTTTCTCAAAGTCTCTGTTCTTTTGTGGCTGACCATGTGCGTTTTGTTCGAGTGTCGTGATGATATCGTCTAGCTTTCTCTTCCTTGGTACGCCAGGAAAATTGCGTTGATTTTTGTGATCATTGTTTTTCTTGTTGTAGCCTCGTCTGCTTCCAAACTTTGCGATTTCCCTTTCTTCTTGGTCCACCCATTCTTCAATCATTGACCTTAGAGCTTGAAATGTTTTTTGCCGTTGATGACCGAAATCCTAGTGGACAATTCTGCTGAATATTCCTGCTTCGAACAGGTCTATGACGTTGCACTTAGATATATCTACGACTGTGTTCTTTATGTTGAAGAAACGCTACATATACTCTCTGAGTGATTCGTTCTCCTTCTGCCTGCACATGGAGAGCTCATGGCGAGTCCCTGGGTGATCGTACATCCCTTGAAAGTTGGTGATGAACACTTGTTTGAGCTGTTCCCAAGAGTGGATTGAAATTTGAGGCAGGTTCTTGAACCACGTCAGGGGAGAAGCTTCCAGTGCCACAGGGAAGTATCGACATTTGATCGCGTTGTTGCCTCCTGCACATTCAATTGCAGTCGAGAAGGATCTTAACCAAGATTCTGGAGAGCGTTTACCATCAAAATTGTCAAAACCGACTGGTTTGAAGTTAGGAGGGTAGATGGCCATCCTAATGTCCCTTGTCAGCATTGGGTAGCCGTCGTCATCATCGTCCTGTTCCCTCTCTAGATGTTGGGAATTGATGATAGAGTGGATGTCGCGTTGTCTATCTAGGTACTGACGAAGATTAGGTTGACCTTGTGCGGCTCCGTTGTTTCCTCCTTGAAATCGGCTCCCTGTCAATCGGCTAGGAGCGCGGCTGGGTGTGGCATTCTTGCTTTTTGCATTGAATGTCCTTGCTTTGCTATTGACCACCTGGCTTTTGGCTGGAGCGTTGACCTTGCTTGCTTGAGGTATAGTGCCTGCTGCATCGAGTTGTTTGATCATAGTTTTAACTTGTTCGAGAGCTTTTCGACCGCAGCTATTTTGGGTAAGGATCGCAGTTGAAACTGGAGCTCCATGGCGTTGGCCAAAGGAGAGACATCCCTTGGCTAGTTCCTTGTTGACAGTTGCTAGTCGACGTCTTCGCGTGTCGAGTCGTCGTTGAGCTCTTTTTGCGTTCTTAGTCTCCCTAGATGCTATGTGTGCTTCTGATTCTCCTTCCAATTCTTCTGAGTCTACAGATATTTGCTCCTCAAGTTCGTTGGCGTGACGTTCACTATCATTGACTGGATCTGCCATGAATAATTCACGCCCGGGGTCGAAGCTAGCATTGGAGCTTTCGGTAGCAATTTTCGTATCGCCTTCCGTTTCCAGCGCAAGAGGTGCATCGGACTGATATGGCAGATCGGATGTTAGAACCAAAACTTGTCGTCCTAGGAGTTGTCTTGCCAATTTTAGTCCCTTCATTGAAAAGGGTGTGGACTGGTCTTCGACTTGGGTCTGGGTTGGGTGGGTGCTCGAAGTATTCGTCGAACTCGGGTCGGACTCGGGGTGAATTCCTTGAGAGGAGTTCGAGGGCAATCTTGATTCGAGCGCTTTCCCCTCGATGATGTCACACAGCTGGATTCCGTCGAATTTTTCGACGAGTTCCTCCATGCTAGGCGATGCCCTTCTTGGTTGGAGTGAGTCGCTGTCGTCGATTATCTTCCTGTTTATGGTTTGTAGAGCTACGCCTACTCGGACCATCTTGTCTTGATTGAAGTCGTCGAATTTTTCACGGGATTCTTGACGATCACCCCTACCTGGCACATTAGATGTCGGTGTTTTACCAGCAGTCCTACCAAGGGGTATCCCCAGGTAGTAGAGTTTCGGTGGAGTGACAGTAGAATCAGGAACTCGACGATTACGTGATACGAGATTTATACAGGTTCGGGCCACCAATTAGGCGTAACACCCTACGTCTTGTTGCTGATCTTGTATTATGTAGGATGAATATGAGTACAAGCTTGTCTCACTGATCGATGATTGGAAAGTCTAGTCGTGATTCTGTCTATTCTATGGGTTGGCCTTGTATGATCTGAGTAGCGATGCTATTAGCTCAGGTGAGATTGGCTCTGATTGGTTGTAGAACTTGTATTTTGAGAGGGGTCCCTGACCAGCCTTATATACTGGCGGGCAGGGTTACAAAGAGTAGAATCCTAGTCTAGTTCGTGTAGTAACCCGAGTAAGCCTCACTATGCGAGTACTTTCTTAATGTCGACTAGTTTCCATATCCCGTAGAGTCCCGTGTTGCCTTGCACCATGGTCTCTACTCGTTACCATATCCTCCTCTGGAGTTATTCCTGCGTCAGTGTGGGCTCTAGGCCTCCATGTCTACCTTTGCCTTCCATTCTTTTTTCCACGGGATCATGGGCCTATATTTGTTGAAGTGTTCGTCCTGCTGTTTTTCCTCCTCATGTTCCTTCTGTTGCTCTTTTAACTGCCTTTGGTAAAGTCTTTGCAATTTCCTCCTTTGTGTATGAGTTAAACCTGGAGGACATCATTAAGACAAGAAATTCTTGTTGACGGGATCAACATCACTAGAACCGAAATTAGCAGAAACATTAACATTATTTTCAATAACAATGGGCCTCTTGCCGCCGTCTTTAGCTTCCACTTTCATGCAACCAATCTGGATCACATCATTTCCTATGGTTCTCTTTGGATCAGCAACTTTTGGCACAACATCTTCTTGCCCTTTAGGGCGATAAACTTATTTAACAAAAGATGCTGGCCTTCCCTGTTCATAGTTGTTAGACCGCCCATGGAACCCGGTTACACTGCCCCTAGGCTGATCCCAACCAGACTGCCTAAAACTCAGCCGGTTATGTGTAGGCCCGAGATTCTATCATGCACAGGTTTTCTAGGCTCTTCCCAAGCTAGTTGAAAGTCTTGCTGATTCATGGGGTGAAAAGGCATCCACATAAGTCCATTGTGATCCATTGTCGGTTGTGGCAAACCGGACACTAGGACATCCCAGGCATACCAAGAGTTTGTTTTGATGTACCTGGAGCATAAACCTCACTTCTCAACCTGGTAGCAGGTCTTGGTGGTGAATCCTGTTTATTTTGCATTGGCGACCTACTCCTCTTTTTAAACGGCCGACCACCTATGCCGACCTTTTGATTGGAGTACTTAGCGAAAAGCTGATCAAAAGTGGGTCCTTTTTTCTCAACTCTTCCCTGAGTTTTCTCTAGATTAAGCTTCAATGTGCCCACCTTAGGCCACTTAGGTTTTAGCATGTGTGGGCATCCTCTGGTAGGACCGCACGAACCGCCTTCGGTACCCGGTCCAACCGCCCCTGTCTGGACAGCATCAACTTCAGCAGGGCCGGTCTGACCGCCCTCTGAACCCGGTCTAAACGCCCCTTCCTGCACAGGGTTAGACGATTTTTGTTTAGTTGAAGTTCCTTGCCCCCCAGGTGTTGAAGTTTTGACAGTGATCTTGAATGAATCTCTGCCATCAGGAGTTTTCTCATGCACGACTTCCCTGACCAATTCCATATGTTTTAAATTTTGAGGCTTCTCTTCACCTATGACAACATTCTTCCCTTTTGTTGAGTCGGCTTGATGTGGCCGGACTAGGTGTTGACATTCTTCACTTTGGGCTGCTGCAGATCCACTTGCCGACCCTTATGAGCCGGCTTAAGTGATGAGCATGAATAAGTTTTAGACTTAGAAGGCCAATCAAATTCAGCAACATAAACATCATTACCATCATTGGTCGAATTATTGGAATCATAATCAATAGTATGCATATTAGACCGACGTGACTTAAAATTTTCTTTCTCCTTATTTAATTTCAGCTCGATTGTCGTTGCTCTAATCAAAACCATAGTAAGGGAATAAAATTCTTGACCATCTATTCTATCTTTAATGGATGATTTCAATCCTTTAGCTACAAGATCGGCAATATCAATCTCAGTTAAAGACAAATTAAAACAACGGTTTTTAATGTCTTTAAAACGTTTAAAGCAGTCGGCTATCGACTCTTCTTTCCCTTGCTTAACCGATGTTAAATCTGTCAATTTACATTCATAGCCCCCACTAAAGAAGTGATCATGAAATTTATTTTCTAGTTGATCCCAATAATCAATAAAACCAGGAGCTAATGAAGAAAACCAGGCAAAAGCAGTTCCAGTCAAAGATAAAGAAAATAAGTGAACTCTCAACGACTTATAGAAACCAGCTTCACCCAATTGAGCAATTTATTGACTTATGTGTTCCCAAGTTGTATGACTATTCTCCTCACTAAATTGAACAAAATCAGGCACACACCAACCTTGGAGATAGGGAACATTATCAAACTCGGCTTTATATGGTTTGTGATACAATCTAGTAGTACCCATATCAATTTCGAGCTTATTTTTCATGATACCAACCAACTCCTCTTTAATTCTAGCAAATTCGCTATCAAAAGTTGGTCAAGATTACATTGTAGCTAAAGCATTCACATTATTTACATGAGACAAACTAGGATTTGCATACGATGTAAATCATCAAACACATCATTAGGCACACCATAAGAAGAGGTTTTAGTATTTGGCAAAGGTGGTGATGTGTGTGCGATTGTACTAAATGCAGAATTCAACTTGCTAACTGGAGTTTTATTAGGAATAATAGCAAGCGGTGTTGGTTGTTCAGGAGTAACTACAAGTTGCCCGGCCTGACTGGCAGGGGCGGTCAAACCGGCCGACTGGGGGTGGTTTGACCGGTCCTCCGTCTGTCGTGTTAAAAGCACTTTTTGGTGGAATAACTTGCCCTGAATAAAACTTAGCCGGCATGCCATATATAGTTTCTACAGTAGCACCTGGCACACCAGACAAACTAGTCTCACGTAAATAAGATTGAGGAATAGTAGTATTATCATCTAAAGAATCATTAAAGCTTTTACCCTTCTCTATAGCAGCAAATCGAGCTCCAATAACATCAAACATCTCTTGTTAACTTTTGAGCATATTTTTAATTCTTAGATTAACAGCAGCTACATCAGAGAGGGGTTCACTTACAGCATCACATACCTTAACCTTGTTATTACTTATCTTGATTGAGGGGGGTTCACTTGCTGCTCTCAGGAAGCAACTGTTGAGCATAATTATCAGGGTTAGCATAGGACAGGCCAAGTCACAAACCATTACAGAGACAAATCATCCCACATAGTAATATCAGCAAGTAATATCTACAATATTCAACAGTAAACAAAATATTTTTACATCTGTAAAATAACATCTCCAATATTCAACACAGCAAATTGGAAAAAACCTTATTACTCAGTTATTCAGAAACTTCAAGTACAATAATTTCATAATCTTGAAGTTGGATAGATTACAGTAAATAAATTACAGAATATCAGCAAATAAATTGTAGTTTGACAATGTCATTAAGAGCCAAAAACATCTAGGTTGAGCCATAACCCATCCAGTTGTGCTCGATGAGGTCCTTTTAAAGTTGGATATGGTGATCTCTATCACGCAACTTGTGGTGTGCAGCCACAAATACTCTTCGTTCTAAAACATTTCGATTTATTTGATCAACTTGGGTGCCAATGTTGTCGAAGTTGGTATTGGTGGCCTCAGACTTCTCATCCTCGACAATCATGTTGTGCATGATAATACATGCAGTAATAATATCAGAAAGATGATCCCTGTCCCGAGATGCTACAACCTCCAAGATCATGGATGGGCCCTACCCACGTCTAGTGAACATGTCTTCCAAGCAGTAGGGCAGTTCTACCATTCCCAGTGCATACAATCTATGCTACCAAGCATACCTGGGAAATCTTGACACTCACCCTCTTGCAGTAGACGAGCCACATCGACAGGGGTTGGAGAACATAGGTATTCCTTCCCAAAGGCAGCTATAACAACACTGCAGAAATGCTCAAGGGCCTCACAAGTAGTTGACGTGCCAATTTGCACATACTCATCAACGGCGTCTAACGGCACACCATATGCAAGTATGCGCATTGCGGCTACCACCTTCAGCAGAGCACTCAGTCCTACTAGCCTAGTACAATCCGCACGTTGCTGGAAGTAGCTGTCAGTAGACTGAACTGCATCAAGAATGTGGATGAACACGTGACGCTTCATACGGAACCTTTCACGAAACTTTTCAGGGCTGTACATAGGATTGGCAGCAAAGTACTGGTGTATGATCCTTGCCTCTCCATCACCATGGTCTCTAGGGACAAGTTGTCGCTCATGTATTGAGCGAAAAAAGGAATTCTCTACATCCATGGCTACCACCATAGTGTCCATCTCTACGTCGTTATCAAGCAACTTATAATTTGGCTTGTCCTCTGCAGTCAAGTAATGAATCAGGGTAGAATCATCTTCTTCTTCCACTGTTTGCTGCAGCCGCAACGATGGCCTCGCGAGATCCATGGTGCACAAATGGCAAAAGGAGGGGCCTAAAATGGTTATACAAGAGAATAAGTCCTAAATCAAAACAGAGATATAGGAACTTGTTTGGCAGGATGCATCACTAAAAACTGTCATTATGAGAGCAGTAAGGGAGTCTAGCTATCAGTGTGACCCCCTATTTTAAAGCAAGTAGTTTTATAGATAAAATGGAATAATCCTGATGAACATATTCAATGGTTTGGAGATTTTTACAATCTGCTATTTTAAAACCATCTCCAAATATGCTTTAAGACACCCCGAAGGGCATGTCTGTGTATGAGTACCAAGTTGTAGACATGCATGTTTGTCTCTTGACAAAATTTTAGAGGAAATGCGGGCCATCTGCTACTAATCAATCATATTCTCAATTTTCCAGACTTAAGGACGGGTGGGCGAGTTCTGCTCTCTCCTTTTGGACTCTCTCTGCTCTTTGTTTCGTGGTGCTTACCAGCATGGCTGCATGTGCATGCCGACCGCTTCTGGACGGTGGCTATGGCGGGCAGGAGGCGCCGCTGATGTGTAGCATAGCATGAGCAACGATTGGTGTCGATCAATCGCATGAAAGGGATGACAGGGGGCAGTGGCCGCTGGCCGAGAATGACCCGAGTAGAGAAGAGCAATAACGAGCCGGCGCGAAGGTTCCAGAGGACCTAGCGCCGTTGCCCTGGTTGATCTAAACGGTTTGAGATCTAACGGTTTAGGATATTTCAATGACGTGGCCCAATGATTGGCCGTAGCATGTCCGCAGGTTTCGTCCTTTAAAGATAAAGATTATCTTTCTGTTTGCGGCATAGAAGAACTCTGAGACCACAAATTATGTGGTGAGACAAATTAAGGGAATATGAGCCTCGTGAGAATGTGTATTCTGGTTTTATGCTTTATCAGTTTTTATCTACTGCTGAGTTTTTGCCAGGATCTTCACAACCAGTGATTACCTCCAAACGGGTGTAATAGTACCCAGAGGCATCGTACCTTACTCTTGTCACCAATCAGCAGTAATGTTTGCAATCACAACTGATTCAAGCTAAGGCGATATGTGTGTTGGGTGAACTCGGAGTAAGGCATATCACAGCTGGTTGTGAAGCCTGGTTCTATGGTAGCAAACCTTAATATGTATCATTTGCTACATATTTATTTTAAAATGTGCATTGAAGCCTTATAGTACATATGTATCGGTATAATTCAGACTATATTAATTATATGTTTCTGCCTCATATATATGCATTTTTTTACCACAATGTGTGTTGGATGCCGAAGAGGCAATCACAACAATTCGAATAAAAGGGCCAAAGGATATTTGATCCATGAGGGACTATGGTGCTAATGGGCCTACAAGATGGAAGCTCATTAGCACAAAAAAATCCTATATATCTTTCAGAAGATTTTTTCATCTCCACCTTTCTTTACTGTTTGAGATTCGTGCAACCATTCTTGTCCATTGGATGTATGCCTCAATTCTCAATCCTAGCGCCTATCTGCTTTGTCCCCACATGTTCCACGCCGCCTGCGCGCTGCTGCCCGGCTCCCCGCCGCGTTCGCCAACGCTGTCGTGCTACGGCTCAGCCATGGCGCGCAGCCCGGCTCGCCATGACATCGTCACGCCAGCACGGACTCGCTGCCACTTGGCTCCATGCCACCGCCGCCGCCGATGCTGGTCGATCTGCCCCCGAGTGCGGGCTCGCCACCTCTGGCGCTGCCCCTGCACGCCTTTCCGCCAACCGCAGTGCCTTGCCGACATGCCTGCAGCCCTTGCCCGAGTGGGCTCGCCATGCCGGCCACCGCCGTGCCTGGCCGACACGCCTCCGGCCCTGGCTTCGTGTGAGCATTCTGTCCCGGCCGCTCCCGAGCGCCACCATGGCCGCCACAGTCCCTGGTGCTCCGCCGCTGCACCAACGACCACCAGCCATCGCTGGAGTCTCGGAAGATGAAGTGGATCCAACTTTTTAAAAAAAAAATGTTGGATCAACTTTTATTCCCAAAAATGATGTTGAAAACGGTTGATGGTCGACATTATTTTTCAAAAAAAAAATGTTGTCAAGAAAAGATGAGGCAACATTTTTGAAAAATGGTGAAGAAACATTTTTCCAGAAAATGTTGACCAACATTTTTGAAAAAGAGTAAAATACACCCGCGGTCGGTAAACTTGTTGCGTTGTGACATCTAAGTCCATGAACTCTCAAAATGCATTTTTGAGTCCTTAAACTTGTTGAGTGGCGCACCGCAGTCATACCAGTGCATGTGGACTCCTAGTAGTGATGTGGCATGTTGACTGGACTCCTCTTGGCAGCTCTCGGTTTGTGCATTTACTCGAGCAGGTTGTGGGCAGCATCACGCTCGTGGTGCCCTGCTCTTTTGCTGTCCTCGCTCACAAGACGCAGGCCTACGCCAAGCATGGTCTTGATCCTGGGCGACAACAACTATTGGGAGGAGACGCAGCGCTACCAGTACAAGGAGCTCAGATACGATACGACGCTGCCATACTATTGCCTCGCGCGCCACGCCGGCGACATGTACAATACAATGCGCCGCCGATGGCCGGACGCCGTGCCAACGGCTCCAACTCACTATCATCGGCTCCGGCTGCGGGCGTGTGATCCGGCACCGGTCGCGCCCGCGCGGCGGCACGGGCAACAAGAACATCCTCATAGAGCGCGACTTCCACCACATACAAGCTCAACGAGAAGCTCTACGCGCTGCGCAGTGTCATGCCAAAGCCAAACATCACGAAGGTCACTTGCTGTTGCTCCTGATCATATCGCCGCCGGCATTGCCGGGAATAGTGGCTGAGCACGTTCTCACGCTTGCTCTTCCTCAGATGGACGCGTCGATTATCAAGAACGCGATCGAGCGCAAGTAGTTGCAAATGGAGGAGCAGCAGCTCGATTCCGCTGCCGCCGGCATCGACGCGACTGCTGGCGGAGGACAAGCGTAGCGAGCACGACCAGACGATGAGAAAGCCGAAGCGCGCGCGGTCGGCAAAGTCCGTCGCCGCTGTCCACAGCGCCGAGCTGCCGCAGCCACCCCCAGCGCCGGTGGAGGTTCTCGAGCTGGGCGTGTCATAGGTGGACGAGTGCGTGCTGGTGGCGAACCTGATGCGCGGGCAAGCGTCGCGATGCCATGACGCTGCCAGAATAGCAAACGAGCGGGGGCACTGGGAGCAAGAAGTTGCCCACAACTGCTCGACGGAGTGCACCAACCGTTAGCTGTCCAGTGGAGTCCAGTCAGCATGCCACATCACTACTTGGAGTCCACATGGACTGCTATGGACCTATGGTGCACCACTCAACAAGTTTAGGGAGTCAAAAAACGCATTTTGAAAGTTTATGGACCTAGATGGCACATCACAACAAGTTTAAGGACTGCGAGTGTATTTTACTCTTTGAAAACTTTTGACTCTCAATGTTTCTTGATCAAATCTTTTTGAATCTCAATGTTTCTTGATCAATTTTTTTTGAAAACAGTGTAGGTTTAACTTTTTTTGAAAACACGTTGATCAAATTTTGTATCCAACATTTTTCCAATAAAATGTTGGATGACTCATTATCAATTGGACCTTGGTGGGCTTTATAGATGAGTTGGTTAACCATCACCATCTTGTAGAAACTATATAGAAGCCCCCCATTAGAACATCCTATATGAATTTGCCGAAGGGGGCTAGGGGCGAATCATTCCTCCACACCACAAACCATCCGCCAGTTCCACTCACCGAATACCACGGAACCCTAGATGGGCGTGCGGTGGTAGCACACTGGCACATAGCATTCCACTCCAGTACGTGTAGACTTCGTGGATGCACTGCTGTGTGCTGATCGGCTGCAGCGGCGCAAAGTTGTTTCCCAGACGAGAATAAGCAGATCGGTCAATGGGACGAGATTGACTACTTCCTTTACACCAAGGCACGGTGTTTGAGTGGATCTGCTCCAACTACTTTTAACTGCGTAGCTGCGTGTCTAGTTGTAACGATGAATGGCCTCCTTTACTCGCAAGTTTTCTGGCGAACGCGGTATATTTGTAAATTGTTATTGCTAACATAGGCTATCTGTTTCCGTTCGTTGAGAGAATGCCTCTTTGTTCATATGTGTAGGCTACAATTCATAATTATTATGGTCAGCTACTACTGATATTTACCTACTGTATCAAAAGTATTAAGAATGTCCATAGAGATTGAGACCGCCTCTCATCACACGCCAGACTCGTAGATCATTTGGAATAGCATCAATACATGAAAAAATTAGACCACGGAACGTCGGGATAGGTTAGCTATCACAATCAGTTCCTGTGCCGTTGCGATAATGTGGCTGATAGCCGATTATCAGACCAATGTTTTCGATTGCAGCATACCAAGCTAGAAAATGGAGAAGTTAACCAGGCATATATGCTCTGAGCCGTTTTGTTCCGTAGTACCACTATAGAAAACTAGGACGAAACACGCGCTTCGCTGCGTGCGTAGACATTCACCACAAACCGCTAGCGCTGCAGACATGAAATGCACAAATATGTGCTTGTTCCATAGTTCGTTAGATGTGTTGGACAACACATGAAAGTGATAATTAAGACATAAAGCCTCACGTCAAGAAAACACGACTCATTTGTTAAGGTCGATGCTTTGCCTTTGACATTGTCCCAATTAACCAAACCAATTCAACAATTTTGTACATAAATTAAGAATCTCAAAGAAACTACATATGTAATATAATGTACTTTCAATGCACTTAACTCCATTTCTTCGGAAGAACTATAACTAATCTTGCCAATATTCCAGCGAAGGACGACACAGTTCACTGAAAGAACTGAACTAAAAATAGAACAACGTTGGCCTAACACTGACCATTATGTCCAAGATGAATGAAAAAAGACATGGTCGAAGCAATAGCTTTATGCATTAGCAGCCCTGCAACATTGAACTGGTTGGGGGATTGATTTGAAGGGAATGTAGTATGCAACCAAGGTAGCTAATAAAATACCTAAACTTCTAACTATTTTAGGAAGAACATACCCGAAGCCTAAAGGCCAGAACTTAAACCTTATACTATACAAAGCTGAGCACTCCTAAAATCGATTTGGGAATAACAACTAAATTTAATTATCGAAGGATTTAACTTAGATGTCGCCTTGTGCTCTAATGTACAGATGAAGCAGGACTGCATTGTTTTTTGTAATTGCGGACTGCATCTGGAGATAGTTTAACTGAGTGGGTTTTAGCAGAGAACCAATTTTAGCAGACAAATGGGAAACAGGAAATAAACAATTTTACCTCCCCATAACCTGTACACAAGTGACTGTGTAGGCTCTCCAGTTTAGCCTGCCGCGTGGCAATATGAACTATGCTCCACACCAATGATGCATCCTGATGACAAAACGGTACTTGAAGATGTGTAAAAAGAAAAGGCAGAGGTGAACATGCTGCTTCCAGAAGGAAAAATCTAAGTAAATAAATTTTAATATTGTTCTTAATAAATTGGTCACCGGGAAAATTCAGAACGGCTATTGAAATTTGAACAGAAGTTTTACAAAATTTAATCAGTGAATATATGTTAATTCATATAGGCCAGGCATTTGCTTTATATTAAGTGAAAATTCAGAACGGCTATTGAAATTTGAACAGAAGTTTTACAAAATTTAATCAGGTGAATATATGTTAATTCATATAGGCCAGGCATTAGCTTTATATTAAGTTTCAGAAACATTATTTACACACGAGTAACAATTGGAGTCACACAAACAGGGGGAAGATGCATGGCATGACCACTGAAGGAACAGAGGGAACACATACATGGAAGGCAAACACATTATAAGGTAAGGACCTGTCATGATCGTAACCGAAAGGGATGGGCATCGTAGAACAAAGTAAGCACCATTGCTACAGAATAAAATGCTGCGATTCAAAGAAGTAGGCTTCGGAGGAAAGAAAATAAGGCATGTCAGCAGTAGAAGTAGTAAGCGGATGGCAACTGAGGAATTATGCGGAGGGAGCAACGGACACGTGAACACGAAGGTCGACCAGGGAAGCCATCCAATTCAAGAACGGAAACGGCTGCAGTCCATTAAAGGGAAAGGAAGGAACACAGGAAAATAGTAAGAAACGGAGAAGGAGGAAGCATCGTATACACAACGTAGAAGAGAATGGAGCGATAGTAAATGTATTGGCAACCGATTCAATCAGGTGAGGAATCCATAACCCATGGCACAAGTGTCACACCCGGTTCTGAAAAAAACAAAACCGAGTACGCACCGTATGTGTGTCAGGATCAAGTTTCACACATACGGCAAACAAAAAGTGAACAATAGAGACAGTATCACATAAAAGAAAATGAATCAGAGTATTACACAGCTCAAATCCTGGAAACGGAGGCTCCAACTCCACAAGCAGACGACCGGGGGTGCGTACGCCTAGAACTCAGCAACATCTTCAAAGAACTCCACAGCAGTTCCTTCTTCTGAGCAACATTGTTTATAGCAAGGGTGAACACATGTCGTACTCAGCAAGTGTGGGGAAAGTATGAATGCAAGGCTGAATCAAGGAGAGGCTGAGGGTTTAAAGCGATAAGCAATTTTAGTTGGTCAAACTTTTATTAGCACCTGATTACTAAGATATAAAAATATATCAAACCACATTAATATAACAGAGTGCCATAATCACATGGCACAACGAGAACCACGATTTAAGTCCATCTTCAAGTTCAATTATCATGTGAGGGTCCAGGCCGCTCTTGACCGTGAGCACGGCTATTATAACAGTCTTACACTCTGTAGAGGTTGTACACTTTCACCATAAGTCACGTAAAGTTCAAGAGAACTTTAGACACAACCATGCTGTGTTGATCTGGCACGCATCACACTACCGAGGTGTGACTGCATAGGGACGCTACGAGGCCTTTACAAAGATTCTCTAGTAAGGATAGCTCGCTAAGGATTCATGATAAGCGTGATGTATAAACCTCTCCAATGGGCACACCTTAGCAAAGGCTTCCTCCCAAATAGGGGCTGGGTATACACCAACTACAGTCTCTCCATCTTGCCTCTTGCGAGTAAGCTACCACAAACTAGAGTCTCTAATTATTTAGCCAAGATCAGAGCCCATTAATCTTATGGTTTGTACTGTTTCCCAGGTGGTTCTCCATGTTCCGATTTAAATCATATGATCTTGTATTAACCAGAGGTATAACATAAAGGTAAAGCATGTTCATCATTGTTGTTCATTAGAAACCACCCAGAACCAGGTCTAGCAACTAGCATAGCTACCCAACAGAAAGGTAAACCCGAGCAGACAAGGACTACTAATAAAGTCTAGGGCACTCCTTAATAGGACCTCTTCAAATTAAATGCAAGCATATGCAATGGTGATTAATATAGTTAGTGTTTTTTTAGGATAAAATATCAAGGCCACAACTTGCCTTACATCCCGAGAGAATAGCTGCTTCAGAATATTCTTGAACTGGTCTAGGCTTCTCGACACCACGTTCCTTTCTACTCGCCGCCATCATCCAAGCAAAGCAAACATTCTCGAGCAAGCCAAACAAAGACAACTAAGACAATCACCCAATCAAAATCAAAGCTTTACAAAGAAGCGCACTCTACGCAGGAGCTCGTTTTGCTCACAACGCAGATGCAAGGAACGCTGAAAACAGAACTGTGATATAATAAACTATCGAAAGATTAATTAGCAAAACAAGAGCTAATTACCAAAACTAATTATATTAGAATTAACCTCCAATATATTTGTAATGAAAGCGCAGTAACTTGGCAATATTTTATTTACAATGTTTATATACAGATTATACCGACTAAACAATTAACTTATAAAAAGAATTTAAATATAAAACCTCTAATCGACTAATTTATTACCACGTGTTCAACTAAGCAAATTACATTAGGAACACATTCAGTACGATGTTACTCATATTAACTTAACGAAGTATAAGCCTAATAATCGTTATTTAGAAAAGGCATGTAAAGTAAGCATTAACCACATTAATATTTAATTTGTAAAGCCGAGATATAGCCTAATTAAATTTTATTCAGAAAAGATAATTAAAATATTAATCCAATTAAACTTATTATGAAAGCACGTGGTATAAAGCTATATAGATTTTAATTGCAAAACATGTGTATAAGCAATTAATTAAATTAATATTCAAAATTAATTTGAAAAACATAACTATCATGAACAACACCACTAACACGTAATTTAAGAGATTACAAGTCTAACAAAACATAACGGGTCGAAACGGATTTAAAACGTGGAAGTTATACCTAAAACAGGGCTACAGGGACCTTGACGTAATTAACCGTAGCCTCCAGGGACTAGCAGAGAAATGGCAAGACTCAGTAAAGTCGCCGAGAATAGATCAAAAATCAGGGTTAGATCTGCAAAAAGGCACGGCTAGGGTTAGATTGAAAGGATTGAATGTTTGCAGGGGGTTTTGTATAAGATTACCAAGACACAAAGAATTTCCGAGAAATTACAGGGGTTCTCGGGGTCCAATCTGCAAAACCGCCATGCCTTCTTCCTTCTCTGGTAGAGAACGGCCGGCAGCACTGGTGGGTGAAATTCCCCGATTCGTGCGGGGAGAGGCTGGGCCGAAGTGTGGGAACTGGAGAGGAGATCGAGGGGACCACGTAGATGTGCTCATCGGCGACGGAGGCTGCATGAATTTGGAGAAGACGGCGGACGGCGGCGACCGGGTCGGGTTCTTCGTGCGGCGGCGCTTCGGCGGCCGGAAGTCGACGTGGTTCGGCCGAGGGGCTTCGGCATGGCAGGGGGACGACCATAACGGGGCGGCTTGCTCCGGCGACCGTCCGAGACGGCGGAAGCCGGCGGTGGCGGGGCTCGGTGCGGGCGGCGGCGCTGCGCGAGGCAAAGGCGGCGGTCGAGCAGCAGAGGGGCTACGACGCGGGGTGCTGGCCTTTATAAGCGCGTGGGCGTAGCCCCGCTTAGCGCGCACGCCAAGGAAAGGCCGGCGGCGGCGCGACGGGCCGCGCCAGGCCGGAAGGGCCCTGGCGGGTCGGGCCGGGCGGCTCGACCCGTTAGGGTTTTTTATTTAATTTTTGTAAATCATTTCACGTTTAAAGAAAATTTCAGATAAGTCCAGATAATTCATTTAAACCACGAAAAATGCCCAGAAATTCCCAAAAGTTCTAGGAAAAATCCCAGAGATAGATTAGGACACGAGGAGTCCAAATAAAATATCCAGAGCTCGTGAAAAGGATTTAGAGAATTCTAATAAATAGAATTTGCTCTAGGAAGAGGAGAATAATTTCCAGAAAAACCTAGAAAATTCTCAGGAGCACGTAAATGTTGGATAAACGCATTTTTTTTAAAACTTTGCACTCATGAAACAACACGATGCACATCGGCATGAACGAACACACCGAGAACAATTAATTTAAATTGAGAAAACAACAATGGTTTTTATTTCCACTCTAAATTCTCTGTAAAATAAATAACGTTGGAAAAGTTTTAACATTGAGATAAAATCGTTGTTTAATTGTTCTTAAAATTCACATCCTAAAATTGGAGAATTTCAGGGTGTGACAAAACTACCCCCTAAAAGGAATCTCGTCCCGAGATTCGAAGAAAGAAGAAACAAGGAGTAGACAGATAAACAGGATTAGCGTCGAGCCAGGCAAAAGCTTGAGTCTTCATCTTTTCTTGTTTTCTTCAACTTGCTTCCATCTGGTCGGTGGTGATGATGATCTCTATTTGTCGACATTGGCATTGCCTTCAGCTTTTCTTCTCTATGATCTCCATAGAAACAATAGATAGCAAGGGAATGACAAGGAGGTGGATCATTGTAAGTATAAGACCTACAATACACCAACAGTCATTACAAAGAAACGGATCACAAATTCAAAATAAAGACAAGCATCATCATGCAAAACAAACAACTGCACCAATCAACAAGAACGATCTAAACATTGTTAGTAAAGTGAAAGGGATTATCCTAAGCATGAGGTTTCCCTTTAGAGGAAAATAAATAAGGAAACAAGGAAATAGAGAGTGAATAGAAATTTAAGGAGTAAATGGATGATTAAGGTTAAGAATAAGAGAGAAAGATTATATAAATTGGATTCAGGATGACAATCATGGCAGATTCAGACATTTGGAAAGATAGGCACATAGCTCTCTGTCCGAAAGTCCAAAAATCGTGAAAATTTGCCAGAAAATGACCCACCAAATGCTGAATCCAACAAAATTAGTTTAACATAAAACCGAGACCTGTAGCTCCAGAATTAATTCAAACAATACAGCAAGGTCAGATGGTGACGCGAACAGATTTGAGAACGGTAAAAACATTGACGGAGGAGTGAATGATCGAGGGAGAGATGAAAATAGGTAGACAAGATTAAAAATTAGTAAGAGCAAGACAAGGAAGGGTAATAAATAACAAGGGTTAAGTTTGTGAATTAAATTATAAAGGATGAGATAAGTAGACAAGAGAGGTCAAGGATAGTATACGGACAAGTTTCATAGTGAAATAAACCTTGGAAAACGACCATTGCTATCTAGGCTTACGTCCTACAGTCGATACAGCTCTGATACCACTTTCTCACACCCGGTTCTAAAAAAAACAAAACCGAGTGCGCACCGTATGTGTGCCAGGATCAAGTTTCACACATACGGCAAACAAAAAGTGAACAATAGAGACAGTATCACATAAAAGAAAATGAATCAGAGTATTACACAGCTCAAATCCTGGAAACGGAGGCTCCAACTCCACAAGCAGACGACCGGGGGTTGCGTACGCCTAGAACTCAGCAACATCTTCAAAGAACTCCACAGCAGTTTCCTTCTTCTGAGCAACATTGTTTATAGCAAGGGAGAGCACATGTCGTACTCAGCAACTGCGGGGAAAGTATGAATGCAAGACTGAATCAAGGAGAGGCTGAGGGTTTAAAGGGATAACCAATTTAGTTGGTCAAACTTTATTAGCACCTGATTACTAAGATATATATTACCAAACCACATTAATATAAACAGAGTGCCATAAGCACATGGCACAACGAGAACCACGATTTAAGTCCATCTTCAAGTTCAATTATCATGTGAGAGTCCAGGCCGCTCTTGACCATGGGCACGGCTGTTATAACAGTCTTACACTCTGCAGAGGTTGTACACTTTCACCATAAGTCACGTAAAGTTCAAGAGAACTTTAGACCCAACCATGCTGTGCTGATCAGGCACGCATCACACTACCGAGGTGTGACCGCATAGGGACGCTACGAGGCCTTTACAAAGATTCTCTAGTAAGGATAGCTCGCTAAGGATTCATGATCAGCGTGATGTATAAACCTCTCCAATGGGCACACCTTAGCAAAGGCTTCCTCCCAAATAGGGGCCGGGTTATACACCAACTACAGTCTCCCCCTCTTGCCTCTTGCGTGTAAAGCTACCACAAACTAGAGTCTCTAATTATTTAGCCAAAACCAGAGCCCATTAGTCTTATGGTTGTACTGTTTTCCCAGGTGGTTCTCCATGTTCTGATTAAATCATATGATCTTGTATTAACCAGAGGTATAACATAAAGTAAAGCATGTTCATCACTGTTGTTCATTAAAACCACCCAGAACCAGTATAGCAACTAGCATAGCTACCCAACAAAAATTAAACCCGAGCAGACAAGGAATAATAATAAAGTCTAGGCACTCCTTATAGGACCCATCAAATTAAATGCAAAGCATATGCAATGGTGATTAAATATAGTTATGAGATAAAATATCAAGGACACACTTGCCTTAAATCCAGAGAATAGCTGCTCAGAATATTCTTCAACTCTTCAGGCTCTCGAACCGCTTCCTCTACTCGCAGCCATCATCCAAGCAAAGCAAACATTCTAGAGCAAGCAAACAAAGGCAGCAAAGAACCATACACCAATCAAAATAAAAGCTTTAAAAGACCGCACTAAACGAAGAGCTCGTTGCTACAAACGCAAGATGCAAGGAACGTTGAAAACGGAACTGTGATTATAAATAAACATCGAAGATTTTAATTAGCAAAACAAGAGCTAGGTGTTTCATTTATTTTAATTACCAAAACATCAATTATATTAGAATTAACTCAATTATATTTGTAATTGAAAAGCCAGTAACTTGGCCATATTTTATTACAATTGTTTATTACAGATATAACGATTAAACAATTAACTTTATAAAAGAATTAAATATAAACACATCTAATTGAATATTTTATAACGTGTTCAACTAAGCAAGCATTACTATTAGGAACACATTGTGATGTTAATCATTAACGAATACTTAACGAGTAGCCTAATCATTTTTATTTAGAAAAGGCATATAAAGTAAGCATTAACCACATAATATTTAATTTGTAAGCCGAGATATAGCAATTAAATTTTATTTAGAAAAGATAATTTAATAATATTAATCCAATTAACTTTATTGAAAGCACGTGGATAAAGCTATATAGATTTTAAATGCAAAACATGTCTATAAGCAATTAAATTAAATTAATATTCAAAATTAAAATTAGAAAAACATAACATCATGAACAACACCACTAACACGTAATTTAAGTGATTACAAGTCAAACAAAACATAACGAGTCGAACGGATTTAAAACGTGGAAGTTATATCTAAAAGAGGGTTGCACGGACCTTGACGTAATTAACCGTAGCCTACAGGGACTAGCAGAGAGAATGGGCAAGACTCAGAAAATAGTCGCCGAGAATAGATCAAAAATCAGGGTTAGATCTGCAAAAAGGCACGGCTAGCGTTAGATTGAAAGGATTGAATGTTTGCAGGGGTTTTGTATAAGATTACCAAGACACAAAGAATTTCCAAGAAATTAGGGTTCTCGGGGTCCAATCTGCAAAACCGCCATGCCTTCTTCCTCCTCTGGTAGAGAACAGCCGGCGGCACTGGTGGGTGAAATTCCCGGCGATTCGTGCGGGGAGAGGCTGGGCGAAGTGTGGGAACTGGAGAGATCGAGGGGACCACGTAGATGTGCTCATCGGCGACGGAGAGGGACGGAGGCTGCCGGAATTTGGAGAAACGGCGGACGGCGGCGGCCGGGTAGGGTTCTTCATGGCGGTGGCGCTTCGGCGGTCGGAAGTCGACATGGTTCGGCCGAGGGGCTTCGGCGTGGTAGGGGGACGACCATGACGGGGCGGCTTGCTCCGGCGACCGTCCGAGACGGCGGAAGCCGGCGGTGGCGGGGCTCGGTGCGGGCGCCGGCGGATGGCGCGCTGCGCAAGGCGAAGGCGACAGTCGAGCAGCAAGGGGGCTACGGCGCGGGGCGGCAGCCTTTATAGGCGCGCGGGGTGGCCTCGCTTAGCTTGCACGCCAAGGAAAGACCGGCGGTGGCGGCCTGAGACGTTCGGCGGCGCTGGGCCCGCCAGGCCGGGCGGCTCGGCCGTTAGGGTTTTTTATTTAATTTTTGTAAATCATTTCGCGTTTAAAGAAAATTCCAGATAAGTCCAGATAATTCATTTAAACCACGAAAAATGCCCAAAAATTCCAAATCTAGAAAGCCCAGAGATAGATGGGACACGAGAAGTCCAAATAAATATTCAGAGTTCGTGAAAATTTTAGAGCATTCTAATAATAGAATTGGCTCTAGAAGAGGAGAATAATTTTCAGAAAAATGTAGAAAATTCTCAGGAGCACCTAATGTTGGATAAACGCATTTTTTTAAAACTTTGCACTCATGAAACACCACGTTGTACATCGGCATGAATGCACACGCCCAGAACAATTAATTTAAATTGAGAAAACAAAATGATTTTTATTCCACTCTAAATTCTCTGTAAAGTAAAGAAACGTTGGAAAAATTTTAACATTGAGAGAAAATCGTTGTTTAATTTTTCTTAAAATTCACATCCTAAAATTAGAAAATTTCAGGGTGTGAGAACAAGGTTCGTGATTGGGCGGCCGTAAGTACGCAGGAAAATGCCAAGGACCAGGAGCTCCAAATCAGTGAGGCGAGGAATCCAGAACCCTATGGCACAAGGTCCGTGATTCGGCGGCCGTACGTACGCAAAAAATGCCAAGGACCAGGAGTTCCAAATCAGCGAGCGACTGAGAGCTAACCGCCTCGACAGCCGGCCGGGGCAACAGAGAATCGGAGAGGCTTGAAGCGCCGACGAACTCAAAGCGGAGAGGAGAACTGGAGCCTAATGAGGAAGACGAAGAAGAAATGGAGGCATACAGAAGCAACCGCCTACACATTCGAGACGGCACCGGCGACGGCCTCTGAACCTAGGCAGCATGCAGCAGCAACGACTGTTTGGGCTGACGGCGGCGACGCGAAATCTTGAGGGGACACGGACAAGAAAGCGAAGTCCAAGAACAGGCTGCGACGGCCGGAATTGAAGTAGGCTTGGATTTGCAGAAAGAGGGTTGAATGAATGGGCCCAGTACGTACGGTCCAAAAAACGGGCTGCCAGGAAAAAATGATGCGGAGGAAGCCAGCATGTGGAGCAGAGGAGGCGTGCGTCACACAACAGTAGAAAACCACGCGTCACGCCATGATAGGCTTAGAGCGGGAGAGTCTCCCCCGCCGCTCCGTTTTCTTTCGGTTTATGAATGTACATATGTAAAAAAAAATAAAAAATAAGCAAATGACATGGAACGAGATGTGGCCCCAAACCCCAACGACGATTGCTGGGAAATGCAACGTACAGTATCATCTACTGATGTGAACTGTAAAGAAGGTGAATCGAGATAAAAAGACATATATAGATTATTATGGAACAGCGAGATATATACACAATAGTTGAATAATCAGTCGTTCACACACAAACAATACACATGTATAATAATAACGTCATTTTACAACTTCTTCTAATATGCACTCGAATGACATCCCTTAAGGCTGAGCAAGGCATGAGAGAGAATAACATGTTCCATTACAAGCAAAACCACAAGGACATTCATCTCCATGCATGGAGAGGTACAACACATCTTTATACGGTGTAGTAGGAGGAGGTCTTATTCTGCAGTCGTTGTAATAACATTATTAATTGACTATGAAATAAAGTAGAGGAGCACGGACAACCACTACAGAATGCATCCACGCACTACCTGTCAAACAATGCAACCTGCCAGTTGTCCGGTGAAGCAGCCATCGAGGCAGGAAGCCCCGCACGGTTGGTATAGCCACAGTTTCGCATGTCACCCCCAGTGGTAAAGGCATATTGCATCTGCTGCTGTTAAAGCCCGAGCACAACGCCTGAGCATAGCTCTGGCATGCGCTAACACAAGAGGAAAGACAATCGGCCTTCACCGGCGTGAGAACCATGGACGCCGTCAAGACCAGCAGGATGCAGCCGGCTACAGTAGCCATCTTATTCGCGGCAGTGTTCCTAGAGGCCATTGATGCGGGTTGCTAGAGGAGGAATGAGATGGCTGGATCAGATGCGGCTTAGCTTAATCGATGCAATGCTTGTGTAAGCTTTCGTTCGGAGAGATGTGCAACTTATAGAAGCAAAATGTACTTGATCGAATAACTTATTCATATGTTAAGCATTATTGACCATGTCACTAATAAGCTGAGCCATTGCTTATCGAGGAGCCATATGCTAATGATCAACAAGTGTATACAATTAGCTAGTGCTCAGCTCCATCCTGGCCTTGACCGTGCCAATAACTTCGTGCGTACAGTTCGCTAGTTGAAACTTGCATTGAAAGGTACCCTTGCTGAGAGATAAGGATGGCAATGGGGCGGCGGGGCCGGGAGAGCACCCCCGTCCCCGCCCTGATCCACGATCTCTTGTCCCCGCCCCCCCTCAAAACTCTGATCAGGGGATAATTTCGCCCCGTCCCTGCCCCCGCTGGGTCCCCGAACCCCGACGGATCCCACGTATATGTTCAAATATACAAAAGCTACTAAGCTAGTACTCCCTCCATCCATTTTTCCAGGGCGGATGATCTCCTACTTCAGAGAACAAGGCACTGGACGGAGCATGCGCCAGCATTAAACTCCTGCTTCGATTTTATCGCTGGGTTAGGCCACGTCGTGTGATTTTTGCATGCCTGCATGCAGGATCGCTTCGATTCCGTAGCCAGCGCTACCGAAAAAACAAACTGCCATTTTTTCCTCCGCGCCAAACTGATCCCCGCCAATCTTCAGACTCCCTCGAGGGGTACCGAGGCGATGGGCTGCAGAGTCCCCGAGGGCGACGGGGGCCGTTGCGAGGGTGCGACTTACATATGCAGAAAAGCTGATTTTTCTCATCCGCTCTAGAAAAATGGATGGAGGGAGTAACAAATAAAGGGCCACGGATCCAAGCAAGAATCAAGAAAATAGTCACAGATCGAGCACGCAGGCCACAGGCTAACAGATCGAGCACAGTACTTGTACTAGTCACTGCTCACTGCTATCTGATTAGCTGGCGTATCTTGATGCAGATTTGCATGGCGATTGGAGTAGTAGTGACTTGAAGGACAGCCAACCAGTGGCGTCAGCGGCTTGCTCTTCTTGACCGGCACAGCACTTTGGGCATCCGCCTCCTCATGTCGCGGCCGTCGCCTTGCTCTCGGTTAGAAAGGGAGGAGGAAACTCGGAGCCTCCGAGGGAGATGACAGAGGAGACAGGAGAGGCTGGCGGGCGGCCGCCGCCTGCCTGGGTGCCTGCGGCTGGGTGTGAGGAATGGGAATAGGGTTAGGTTTGACAAAGGATCGCTTATATATGTTGGGCCGGTGGTTTAGGCTATTGGGCTGTTACTATTTTATGGGCCACAAGTATTTTCGGGTTCCCGTGGTGCCTCCGCAGGGAAATACTCGTCCTCGCCCCGTCCTTGCCCCGTTATTGTTTCGGGGATCCGCCCCGCTTCCTCCACGGGGAAATTTGCCCCGTTGCCCCGTTCGGGTCGGATCCCCGCGGGGATCCGCCCCCGCGAGGAAAATTGCCATCCTTACTGAGAGATGGAACATCGCATTGCCGTCTTGCTCATTTCCTCACTCCATCTCTACCAATGACCTCGACTTGCGTAAACAGAATGCATCCTCGGACACGATTCTGAGACAACACGCCGCCCAAGCCACCATTGACCTAATGTTACAATTTAATTTGTCACAAGAGGCTCCATTGGATTAGGGATCAAGCTCTGCCGATTATGTGCATAAAATATAATATGTATCACACTTCACAAGACCATCTGATCCGGTCAATTTCTTTGATTATTTATTTGATGGATAACGCTGAAAAATTGGATTCAAGTGATTATATCTACTAGCTTGAATACTGCTTCTCACGTCTACAGTAAAGGGAGGCGGTAGGGAAGGTGAAATAAACATTAGGGAGATTTGTGATCTTACCCCGACCGTGGAGTTCAATTGTGATTCTACCTCTATTTTTCAAACTTTGTGATTTTGCTCCTTCTTTTCATGAACGAAACAACTCTTTGCCCCTGTTTTGAACACCGTTAGGTGCAGATGGTTTGAAAGAAATAAAACAAATGGAGAAATTCTAAAAGCATTGGGAAAAGACTAAACTACCCCTTATCCATCTCCCTTTCTCTCCTTTCCTCCCCAAGCCGGCGGCGGAAGAACTCAATCTACTCACGTCTGACTTCGCCCCAGTCTCTCCCTCCCTAGACCTATGAACCCTAGATCCTAGTTCCCAAGCGAGAAGCGGCGGCGGCAGTGGCGCCTCGAGGCGGCGTTCAAGGGCTCTGCGGCTGCGGCGGCGCACACATGTTGGGAGCCCGGCTCAGCTCTACGGCCTCCACGCGGGTGCAAGCCCGGTTCATGTAGCCATGGACCACCAGCCACCGGCGCCACCACATCTTCTCCCGTGTGCCGACCACAGCCCTGCTCACGGCTGCTCCTCAATGCCAAAGCCGCCGCAGAGTCCCCATGCACTTCACCTCTGGCAGATGATGTTCCAAGCTAAGGCTTGGAGCATAGTTCCTCCAGCTTCTCGCCGACTGCATCTATTCCACCGTCAATCGTGACGAAGAATTCTTCTTTCACTCGGCCACGGTCAACGCTCGGCTGCAGGGCACTGAGATCCACATCCACGCCGCACAGCCGGTGGCCAATTTTGGATGGTGAATGGACACTACTCTAAAATCTGGACTAGAGAAATAATTGGGAGAATTTCTTGGTGAGCTGATTTTGTTTTGTGAGGTATGGATGAGTGTCTTCGGTGATTTTGCTGGCAGGTGGAATTAATCGTTCTCTAAGCAGGAAAAGTAAGAGAGTTTTGGAAAAGCTACATAAGGGCAATGTTTCTTTGCACAACAAAATTGACACTGTTAAGTCCTTTTTAACAGAGTAGGGGCAAACCCAGTCTTCAGTTTTAAAAAGTAAGGGTAAAATCAGGTAAAATTACAAAGTT
Organism: Urochloa ruziziensis; assembly: GCA_015476505.1. Classification (NCBI taxonomy): domain Eukaryota; kingdom Viridiplantae; phylum Streptophyta; class Magnoliopsida; order Poales; family Poaceae; genus Urochloa; species Urochloa ruziziensis. The sequence continues at coordinate 49,268,864 of CM027119.1, forward strand.
GAAAAAAATAGAGGTACAATCACCATTAACCATCAAATAGGGGTACAAACGCAAAAGCCTCTAAAGATTAATTGCACCCTTTCCGTCATTGATCCTGCTGATCCCCTCACTCTAGTGGCCTCTCCGACATCGGAGCTGGTAGGGAACCGCTTTGGTTGGTTATTGCATTGCTTCTTGTTTTAGTACTTTGCCAGTAGATTAGGATTCCTCAACATGGCTCTATTGTGTATTATAGGATATTTGATCGAGTTACCGGCCACGGTGGTATGGTATCCGTTGTCTGTTTTGCTCCTAATCAGCTACTTCCACAGCGACATTGTTCTCTGCATCGGTTCCACCCCTGGTGGAGTCACTACGGGAAACAAGCCCCAAAATCGCTCAGTTAAGGTCACACGACAATCAATTACATCTTTGCCGAGTGTTATTTATCGGGGACTCGGCAAACCTTTATCGACTGTTATGATGAGTCTCAGCAAAAAAACTAAAGGGATAGTGACCACACTCTTTGCTGAGTGTTGAGTGTCAATGCAAAAACACTCGTCAAAGAGCTACTAGAATTGACAGAAATTGTCTCTTTGCCGAGTGTTAATGTCAAAACACTCGGAAAAGGCCCTCTTTGCCAAGTGTAACACTCGGCAAG